>JANHGO010004074.1:0-19494 GCA_024606505.1 Aquila spilogaster | reverse complement strand
GCAGGACCACATTCAGCCGTTTCCCTTTCCCTCCAGCCACTCGCCCCCCAGAAAGACAAACAGAGCAGTTTTATCCTGGGGCTGGACAGCCCCCGCTGGCACACACATTTGGAAGACTGACTCTTCAATGCTTCCATTGTTTAAGCAGCATCCCATCCAGTACCTGGTTGACCGACCCAAAGCTGCCGCCCTCCACCGCAGCCCCTTGTCCCAAGAGAGGAGCCAGGGCCCTCCTTCTCCGGCTCCAGCTCCAAAATGGGCCCGTCTCTCCAGGTTTCTTTGGCCAACAAAAATACCAGGCCAAGGCACAGAGTGAGCAGGTGACTGATGTGCTGGCTCCCTGCCTGGACAGGCCCAGCTGTCCCTATAGCAACCCCAAGCTATAGGAGCTGCAATGGCTTCTCAGCCCCCAGCCGCAAGCCCCGGGGAACTTCTCGCTCTCAGTAGTGCCACTGCCGCCATGCAAAGTCGTTCCACCCGGTTTTATGGATTTGGGGCAAATTGCTGGCAATTTTTCTCTCTCAATCAAATGCCTGACCATTTTTGCCTAGGGCTGGACCGCCAGGTGAAATACAACACTTTAGACTCCTCAGGGCTCGGTAGGGCCCTTCTCGCTTGCTCTTTCACACACAGGTACAGAGCTTCAGAGATTATTTAACTACACCTAGGAATGGCAAAGGCTTATCTCGTGGCAGCAGAATACCTACAATCTGAAAATGTTAATAGCAGAAATGCTTACTTTGTCTCCGGTATCAGTGATTCCAGTGTCCAGAAATGCATAAACCTACCTCAGAAACGCTATCTATACCAGGAAAATACCATGTTTAGAACTGTGTTTAAGCATTTTTAAGTGTACAACATGCTTTTCTAAGCCAGAGATAATCCATAAGTAAGAAAGATGTCTATACAATTTAAGAGAGTGTAGGAAACCCATACCCAAATATCAGTTGAACAACTTGGTCTTCCACAGTTCTGGTAAAGATGTTTAGTACATATAAACTGCCCCTCTCACCCAAAAAAGCTCATACATGTACCTCCTGTCACAGATTGTAACAGTTTATTCAAAATTTAAATTAATTGTCTGAAAATTTCCCTAATCCTTTCTCTGGAAGGGTGCCAGAGCAAAACTTACTGATCCAAAGACACAACTTTCCATTAGGACCATACATTGTTACCAGCCTTTATTCAAAACCCTTGACAACAGAGCATGCCTCCAATTTTTATTCACACCTGCACAGGGGCTTGAGAAGACCACTACATTTTCTTTATACCAGAGATCTACAGCAGAACTTCACTGACACATCCTGTGGAAGCTATTTTTTTCTGACATATGCAAACACCCAGGAAAGTCAGTATCAGTCAGTAACCTCAGAACAAGAATTTATTGCAACTAAATAGCCAGCGTCCATCCAAAGTCACCGTTACATCTTTTACCATATATACATAGCCGTGGACGGAAAAGAGCAGACTCATCATAAGCATGAAGACCTATCTTGCATTTGTATGAGTACACAAATTCCACAACATGTACTGGTACACAGTTCAAGGTCTCCTCTATGACAGCTCAATTATTTTATACTGTGGTAGAAGCAGGTTCTGTTGATGAGAAGACAAGCACCCAAGTTTTGGTAGTGGCCCCTTCCATGCACTTATCAAGAACACTCTCGTGTTGTCACGGTTTAACCAAGTCATGGGTTGTGCTTCCAGTCCCTAGCTGTTCCTAATACTAAGACTGTCAATAACGCTTATAGAGTAATAATATTAATAATAATGAAAATGTATATAAATAGGAGACAATACCTCTTCTTCTGTCTCAGTTGCAATGATCTGAATCTTCAGTTATTAGAGAAAAGGAAAAACCTTGTTTTTACTTGAACAGAAGCACGAGCCCAAATCATTCTGGAAAAACAAGCTCCAAGTATCTCCTTGGCAGTGGGGGGAACAGGACACCAAAGATTGCATACTATTTTAAGTATAAAAAAGGTATAAAATTTTATTTGACAAGTTATCAAGTAAGCATTTCATTAATCCATTAAAACACTTTTTTACAAGTCAGTGTAGTTGAATTATAGCTACTCTACATGAAAGTTAATTCTGAGGTGAACAAACTGACTAGTGAATAGGCAGTTTAGAATGTGTATCTATATCTATGCTATATCTATTTTATTTTTAAAAGGTATTTTGTGAAATTAAAAGTTTACTAGCTGTCAGACAACTTCAAAAACTTCGAACGCAGTAAACTTCAGAACTATTGTTCCCACATGATATCATCTTTTTTCAGTGCTGACTGAAGTTTCTGCACATTTTTTAGCAGCTGAAGAGAGCTGCTTCTTTTCTGCCCAGGACAAGGTTTAGACATACTTTCCCTTACAGTGACTGCAATCTCCTTTGCTTCCTTTTGGTCACCACACTTTAGTTTGACATGAGCTGCCCCTTGGTTCAATTTCTGAGTTTTTCTCTTTAATTTCTGCACCTAGGAAGAAAAATTACTAATTAGAATGTTACATACTTGGAAAACTAAAGCTGTAGAGCTTACCAGACTTTACCAAACTCCAAACTAAGGGTGTCTAAGGGACATTAAAAAAAAAGTTGAAACCTACTAATCTTGCACACAATTGTCTCGCTGTAACAGAAAGCACTACATAAAACTGACCTTGCCCACACAGAAACCATTACAGAAAACCATCCTCAGCCACTCTCAATAAGTTGTTGAACCCCACCACTCCCTAAGGTAAAAATGTTTGCTTGAGAGACAGAATATCATCTGTTACCAATTTGTATTTACAATGGTCTTTTTCCATTTCAGATTGTACTACCCTAAGCAAAAAAAACCCCAACAAACCTATAAAATGTATACTGTTTGTTATCGGTTACTGTATCTAAGCAGTTTACTTTGAAGCCTCATAATGAAATTGGAAAACAGAATAAATAGGGTTGATTGCTAAAGAATGTTTTTTTAAATGTCAAATAATAACTCTTGACTTGCAGTTGGCATGAAAAGGTCACTCCCAAAGATAAAATTAGGCTGGAAGCATTCCATATGCCAATTCAGGCTTGAAGTCCATTTCTAAAAATAACTAACTTTAATTGCATTCTAGAACATGTTATTAACTGTGAAACAGTTAATGATGACTACAGCATTTTTAGTGTGACAGGTTCTAAAAGCAGAAATATGCATCAGAAATATTAAGATTGGTCTGTACAAAATACAAATAGAAATGTCTGTATGCAAAAGCACCAGAAAAAAACGATACAGGCAAGGGGTTACAGGAGTGGCCTGTATTGATAACCAGGGCATGATGGACAGTAATCAAACAGACAAACACAAAGAATGTGCTACTGACATCATGACCCTAAGACATGTGCTCTGATAAACTGTACCAGAGCACAGATTACTTGCCAGCAGATCTGCACCCTGATAATAGGCAAGGATGACAACAAGGTTGCACCACATTGTATGTGATATTCCTCTTCTCCTCATCCCAAAATGAAGGCAGACTGTAGCCACAAAGATATGCAAAAGGAATAAACAAAGGTGCGGTTGTTGTCCATTGTCTAAGGTTCCTGGAGGATGAAGTCAGCAAGATTCTGAGGCAAGGAATAGCATTGTAATTGTTGGCTCCTCAAGAATGTAAGAGATTTATCCAAAAACCAGTTGACATTGCCAAGAGAGGCAGTAAGGACTCAACAGTCAATGTCCTTAGTCCATATTGCTAACATGCAACTCTGACAATTCTGCTTTGACATAAGCACCTTTGCGCTTGCAATTACGTGGACAAGTTGCTACAAAAGGGTTAAGCTGTTCATCAACAGAAGAGTTTTTTTATACAGGCATGTATGAAGAGCTGTTATCTACAGCTCTAAAACAGATACTGACAGAATGCTTACAGGTTAGGGGTTAAACAAAACTGAAAGGCTTGTCTGGCTATGATTTTAGAGAAGCTGTGGTCAACAGATTATTTGGTTAATTAAATGCTTCAATATTTCAATAATATAAAAGACATTTAATCTAGTCTGTACAGGAATTATAGCTTCTATTTTCTCACTCCCCAGAGGGACAGGACACAAAGGAAAGAAATCTCAACAGTTTGACTTAATGCAGTGAGCAGAAGTGACAGACTGAGCAACCCAGCTCTGTATTGCAGAACTGCCATAGGGCAGGAAGTTTTCCCACTAGCATAGATACCTAGCTGCCAGCTGTAAGCACTTTTTCTCGATCAAAAGAAGTAATTGGAGGTACAACAACATGGAGCTGGCAGCCTAATTATAATCACCCCTACTGGAGCATCCTGGCTTAAGCATTCCAGTGACATTCTAGTTAATGACAACAGGAGGCAGAGTTGTGGCAGCCTTTCAACTAGTGTTGAAAATTTTCATCTAGCTAGAGAGTTTACATTTTATTCTTACAGTAGCCTGATGCTTTTTCAGCTTGGATATTTGTTCTTCTTTAATCTCCATTTGTTTTACAAGGCAAGCCAGCTTGCGTTCTAGGTCTTCACGAACTTTGGAGTCTTGAGCCTCCTGTATCTGCTTCAGAAGTTCTTGATAGTCACTATTAAAGACAAGAATGGCACACTAAGTATTCGTGATATAGTCTCTGGGATTCTTCCAATACTTTCAGTCTATTGCAGGAGTTGCTAGCCATTTTGTCCAGAGTACAGCAATTTAGCATTATTTACCCTCTCACACAACACACATCAATCTGGAATATATTCACACTAGAAAAGAAAAAGGTTTTCCAGTGGGTCTGATTTTCTCATTCCATATTTGTAGCTGATGTGCATCTTATTCCTCCCTCTTGCCACAGTCATAACAATTACATGTGCAATAGTGTGCAAAATAAGAATTTGGAAAGTGAACAGCAGCTATGCAGTATTGTATTTTCACCTCCTGCCCAATTTAGTGCAGACTTTGAAAGCTCAGCGTAATACAGAGAAGTATTGTTTAAACTAGTACATTTAAGTCATAGTTTTTGACAGGTTATTCAAATTAAAATGTTCTACTCAAAAAGATTTGCAGCAAGGTGGGCTGGTTATTTAAATTAACCAGCTTAATTAAAAGAAATTGTGTATATCTGCTTTATACCTAGATATCTGAACTAGTCAAAAACAGAGACCCTCTCTTAGATAAATACTCTCTTTACAATGGTTACGCCTTCTTTTCTGACTTCTCAGTAACCGCTACTCCTTGACAGTTTAATTGAAGCAAGTGGTTGTTGCTATTAAAAAAAAAAACTTGTCCTTGAATTGTCAGGAGTAAGCCAAACATTGCTTTTCGAAGGAGAGGTTGGTTGCCATTTTAAATTTTGCCACATCAAGGATTTCAAATCAGTGTCAACATCCTAACTGGTTTAACCAACACATCCTCCTCTGTTCAAACCACAGCTCATCATGTCGACATGTCTACTATGACCAGCTACACAGCTTTGGCCCACAATCCTACAAGCTTGCATTAATGGGAAGATGCCTAAGAACACAACAAGTTGTAATCCACATTTACTTGCATGGCTAGAAAGATACATACACTCCCATCTAACGTGTTAGCTTCTTCCACACCCTGTCTGTTTTCTGCCAGGAGACTGTCCGTCTTTCACAACCCCCTTACAGGACTTGCAAGTTCTCCTGCTATCAACAAGGAAAGGGTATGAATGCCAGACTGTCTCAGCACAAAGACCCATCAGGTATGCATGTATGGAGGGAACACAGAAAGAGTGAGTACAAAGGAATAGGCTAGATGTTGTGACGGGACGATTCGTGCCACAGTTGTACTAACCTATTCTACCACCCAGACTGACTTGCATGCTGCAGGCCTACTCAACATCAACACCACCTTTGCAGCCTTCTCCAGAACATTTTTGGTCTACTCTGTAGATCTCAGAGTATGTTTGAAATTTCTAAAAACCACAGGCCTGAAACATTTTTCATTTGCTACAGCTTGGTTAAGTAGTACAACTTGGTTACAGTAGCAGCTTGGTTAAGAAGAGGATGTGGAAGCAGAAAAACCCAGCTGAAGAGTATGTTGCTTGCTTACAAGATCAGTTAAACACCAGGATAGAAAGAATTTTTTGAATGACAAAAATCCTACCAGTCAGGCCTGCTCAGGCCATTCTGTCAACAAGTAGTCCTACACTTAAAACAGGCTAGGTTCGACTATAGCACACCTGTAGCTTCACAGGGCTACCACTGAAGTCACTTTTACTCATAACACCAAGGATGAGTACTCACAAGCTCATTTGGCCCAGCTCATCTTGTATGGCCAACAGAAGGTCCAAAAGATTTCTGGTGGCAGTAGGTGATGTGGAACAAGAGGATACAGATTTTGAAAATGCATTGTGTCGTGAAATCCCAGATGTAGCTCCTCCTTGGCTTTGTGATGAGATACGTGGATTGCGATGCTTCATAATATGCAACACACTTTGTACGTTTGCACTAACAGAATGGCTGGAACTGACAGACTTAATAAAGCAGAATTATTAAGTGGTTTACAGAAGTGATTAACAATTACAGTAAAGAGATTTATTCAAACTGGAGATGCCAATTTAGTGAGAACATTTGGTTTCACTCACCTTCCCAGCCACAAAAGGTAGTTCACCAGCCTTTACATGTAACTGTGAAAGGTGCATTTTCTTCATTGTAGGATTTCTCTGCCGTAAGATAGACAGAAAAAGTAAGACAAGAAATTTCAATCTATTGACCCAATAGCACAATCTTAAACTTTTTTTTTTTTTTTAGTAAGTAAAATTCAAATGAACAAGCAGTGAAATGCATCATCTCAGTTTCCTTCTGGTTTGAAAAAAATAATTTCCCTCCTGTATGTGGAAGGACTTTTCCAACAGCTGAGACAAGTAAATTTTATTCTAGATGCGTTTAGCAGACAGTTTGACAAATAGGTTGACATTAAAAACTTGAACATTGCTTACTTAAGTTTGCAAAACCACAGTTGCAAAATTTTGACTGACCTGTAACATGTGTTGCAAAATGAATTCTCTTGATTTCAGCAATCCCCCCCAAAACACACCATCTTAACATGCTTAGTTAAAATTGCTTTGGAAACAAATTTTGACAGATAAACTGAAAGGCAGCTAAGATAGGACATGGGGGATGGCAGTAAGACTGTAACAGAGGTTATTGTCATGCTAGTAAGGGAAAGTTTTCCAGTGAAGTGCTACCAGACCTAGCCCAGTTTTAATTACCAAAGGGAAAAAAAAGAGGTATTCAGCACTGTTCTTCACTTTGGAAATGAAGTAAAGTACAGCAGACAAATCAAGTGCCTCTTACATCACCGTTTTTCACAAATTCCTATCTCTGTGCAAGTCAGATGCTATCAACAACAGTATGCTAATAAAAACTTTCATGTTACCTTCTTAGTTTTTTTCTTCTTCCCATTTTCTTTTTTAGGTTCATTTTGAGATGTTACTGAAGACATCAAAATTCTGTTTATCTCAAATCCTGTCTGAAGCTGTAGGAATAAGCAAAAAAGAAAACAACCATTTAATGTAATATTAGAAGTATGAAATCACATGGTCTAATTAATTCCCTCTTTCATGCATGGATAAGAACCAATTAAGGGCACTATTAACTGTGCTGCTTGGAAGGCATAAGCTACAGTTAAAAACTGAACAGATTACTAGGATGGCAGGGTATCAGGCAGATCTTGTAGCTCTGTCTTAGAAGTCCTCATTTTCATATTCAGTTGCAGCAGCTGTATTTTTCCACTGTGACAACCAGCAACTGAGATGACCCAATCCTGCTGCATGCTGGGGATGTGATCATAAAATCCAAAGAATATGAACATTTGGATTTTACAATCTGGGGGCAGAGAGAACTGAGCCCATCTGTGTAACATTGAGGTAAAACCTGCTGGACAATCCTTGGATTGCTCCGTAGTTCAATATAAAGGCCCATGATAAACAGGATTATAGACATTCCCAATCAAACATCGGATAAGGACTTTGTTTTGGCATGTATAACTGTTCCGGCTAAACAATGCTGAAGGTCCATCACAAAAGTGAGATTATTCTGGCTTTTCTGTCATCAAAAGGAAGTAAACCACCCCACACCCTGCGTTTCCCAGCCCAGATCCAACTGACCTAAATCGATCCTGCAGTGAACTAAGATGGTACTAATACTAGTTCAGGACTCAGTTTACTACATCTAAGTCCTTTCTTGAGCAAATGTTTATAATACTGCTAAGGTCAGACTATCTGCTCTGGGAAAATCATTCTTACTATGTTTCTCAGAAGATAAGGCTTTCAGATACTAGGCTTTCTGCTCTGCAGCAGCAAGCAGTTTAAGCAAGAAACCCCAAAACCTGCAAGTTTTGAACTGCGTCATTCTGCTGGATTCTGGAGGCGGTCAGATACCTGGGCTACAATCTGCATGTTATTTCAAGCTTCCTGGACTGATGAAAGCCTATCATCCTTGGATGAAGTATAAAAACTGACAGCAGTGATGAATTAATTTATGCTGTCATCTTCATTTATGGCTAGGTTCTTTCAATATTATTCTTCAGCTCTGCATCCCCCCACCCTGCCCCAAGGGAATGCCACCACAACTGCTCTCTTTCAAAATGGCTGCTACTTCTCCGTGAAGTGAGGTTTGGAAAACCTGAAGCTACTTTGCCCTTTTAACAAAAGGTTTCTTTGATTTTGCTCTCTCTGGCAAATATTCCTCTCTCAGATGGATGGTGGCCCAACAAACTGACTATGGCTTCACAGAAAAATGAATTATTCAAGCTCTCACTTATTGAACAATGTAACAGTATCACTGATTAAAGACTTTTCCAAGTATAGTCCAGTATATTAGATTTCAGCAGATCTTAACAAAAAGAGGAAAACAAACAGAATAACCAACCTTCTTTGGGTATAAGGTTTCTTATATGACTGTTTTCTAGTTACTGTAAGTTAAGGTTATCTGATTTAGTTGCAGATTCTCTAGAAATTAATTCTCTACCCAGACCACTTATAGCAGCTTTGAGGGTGATGAACTGTACCATTAACACAAACCCAAGTAGAATCTTCCCTGATTGAGATATGCAACATACCTGGCAAGCTTTCTACTATGTAGTTTATAACTGGTCTAGGTAGTATTCCAGGAGTTCTTCCTGGGTAATAAACATGTGGAGTTTAAATCTAATTAAAAAAGGGTATTTTGGACAGAGAGATCAGCTTTCTTCAGTAATAAAAAATAAGATAAAATAAAACTTTTTCAGTCTACCTGAGCAGTTTTGTCTTGTATTAGCTTACGCTGATGCTCTTCTTTATGAAGCTTTTCTTCTAAGTGTTTGATCTTGTCCTGAATTTGAAGGCAACAATGATTAGTTACCCTTCAGTTTGACATGGTGAATCAGAAGTCTAAAGTAGCTTGCAAGTGTAATCTGGGATAAAACAGGACTGTAGGAATTTTTAAAGCCCAGACTGAAAAAAAGACTCATGCAAATGAAGCCAAGGTGGCATTCAGTCAGGTATGCTTTATGATCTTAGCTTTAACAGAGGAAACTTTTGCAAAACTTAGTAGTGTTAACAGTATGCCATACAAATTATATCGAACGAATTACTTTCAGACTGTCATTCCATGCATGCTTACTTCTGCAATTCTCTGAGCAGCAGTAAGTTTAAGACACTCTTTTTCTAGCATTTCAAGCTTTTCAAGTTTTGCATGCAGTTCTAAGCGGTTCTGATCTTCCTCCTTCTGAAACTGGGCCTGGAAAAAAGTAAGCGAGAATGGAGTTGGCAGCTGACTGAAATTGTTTCAGGCAGCAAAAAACCAAACACACTACAGTAAAGGTGTTTAACTAGTTTAAATTTCATATTTTTTAAATTGCAAAGTGATGAAAAATACCAAGCAGACAAATAAGACTTAAGTTTCCAGCAGCCTTTTTGTCTACCAAATGTGCAAGTATTAGCATGGGTTTGCTCATTAAGAGTTCCACCTAGGGAGTCTTTTCATACAATTCATTGAACTGTTGTCATCAGTCAGTCAGACAGTAAATTGCTTCCGTTGCTACCACCCTGAGAAGAGCTGAGGAAGAATGATGGCCATAATAGAGTTCTGATCTTACACATTTCTATACTTTTTAACTATATCACTACTTTGTTAGTATGCTAAAAGGCTTCACCTGTTGCTCTAAATCCATTTTCTTTTCCAGTTCTGCGCTGGAAACCATTTTCCTCATGTAATCCAGCTGTTTCTCCAGCAGGGAGCAGCGAGATTGTGCTGCATTTAACTGCAGGCTTGCATCTACAGAGAGAAACAAAAGACATTCAGTACAGCAATGGGAGCTACACATTTAGCCAGTCTGTCATCTCTTTGAGGAATTCTCATTGAGAATTGAAACATGCAAGAAAATTTTGTTAGACTGAACAAGTCATGTGGTTAAAATATATTTTGTATGTAAGACATGAGAATCAAGATGTTTTTCCAGAGCTAGTCCCTAATATGAATTCCAAAGGTGTGAGCACTGCAGTTACTTTGATTTATATCAGCAGATATCTAAACAGAATCTGGTTTCTTCCCTTCTCCTTACTTTTCTCAAGTTAGCAGTGTTAATACATGTAAGCAGCTGCTTGCTTATTGTAGGAGTTAAACATACCACCTGAAATCTGCTTATTCTTTAAAATAGCTTTATGAGTTATGCAATACTTGGTTAGTATAAGTAAAAACAAGATCTCAACTTGATTCACAATTATCAGGCTCCTGCCCCTCCCCAATTCTGAAGCAAAAAAGAAAGGGGGGGCGCATTAATTAGCAGTTTGTCAAAATAAACAAACACTCCCTAGATTATGCAGTCTTGGAGTTGCTGTGGCTACACCTTATCACTCAAGAGAAATACCTTTCCTCTGTTGCATCAGTTCTTGATGTGCTATGTCCTTTTTGTAGGATTCATGCTCTAAGGCCTTGTTAAACTGAGCAGCTGCTGTGGAGAGGCTGCACAGATTATCTTCAGCCTGTGACTTCTCCAACTCTAGACAGCGGATCTTTTCTTGAAGAGTTTTCAGGGCTGCCACCACAGCTAGCAAACAATGCAACAGTTACACCTTGAGTAACAGTTCCTATTATTATTATTATTATTATTATTATAATAATATTTACAAAACACTTCAAACAGCAATATACTACCTAAATTTTCTTCCTAGGATCACCCCTAAAATTAATTATACTCCCCAGCAGTATATATCTGGGAGAAAATGGACATGTTTACTGCATAACTGAGGTATAAAGCATAGGTCGTATGAGCAAAACTATTTTCACTCCAAATGGTAGCAAGCACAAAGAAATCATGGCAAACTGAGTATAAGAAACCCTGGGACTTCTGTTTACACAGAAGCAGGGAATCCAAGTATCCAAGTTAGGTCACAAGTTTTGGTGTAATGCAACTAGTGTGGACAGATTGAAAAAAAAAAACAAACCAGGCTCGGGACACGGGGGAAATCAGATACAAAGGGACATTTTAGGAGAGGATGCATTTTAAAAACTTTATTGTTTCAAAAGGTAATGATTCAATGTCTAGTTTCTTGTATTTGATGATTCTTTAAACCACAGAAACAAGTCTGCAGCATTTTGCTTTTAGCCTCAGATCAGTATGTGTCAAAATTATGCCAAAAATAAAAGTTGCAATTTCAGCTACAAGGAAAAGTTTACTAACTCTTAAAAAAGTATACACACTGTGGAAGTTTAAGACATGTTCTGTAACAAGTCAAGCTTCTTTTCTGACATTTTATAAGCCTTAATAGTTTCCCTATAATAAATTCTCTCAGTAAAGGAATACCCAGCAAATATTGCCAGCTCCATAACAACTCTCATCAGCTTATCATAGCCCCATTAGAATAAAATGGGGGGGGGGGGGGGCAAAGAAGGAAAAAGCAGATACCAGAGACCAGAAAGATGAAGTGGGACCACTTCTTCTATCTTTCTATTGGCATGCCAAACATTCCCTTACTTAAACACTTCGCTGCATAACATTAAGCTGAACATTTTAATCCAAAAAGCCCAAACTCTGTATGACTAAAGGTTACTCAGAAGTCACAGATTCTTCATGAACAATGATCACCTGCACAAACATAGGCTATGTCTGTGCAATATTGCAAAGTTGTCCATGACAGTAAATCCAAATACGGTATCCTTGTGATTCACTGAGCTCTCCAGATATGCTAAGCCACCGAGCATTTGCCCTGTGAGCTCCAGAGAATCATCACCCATTAAGGCACATGATAACCATAGCAGACCCGTATTTCACACAGACTAACTTTCATGCTGCTAACTTTCCTGAGAGTCTGTGTTATTCAGAAGTTCTCCCAAGCGATCATACCACACAAAAAACCTTAGAAGTGGTTTTAAACTGGAGGGAGTCAAATAGCACTACGCAAAGCCAATTTCAAGTCAGTGTACCACACTAATGATCTTTTTTTGCTGTATTTAAAATCATTAATTGCTTCTGCTGAGTTTGAAGCATTCTCCTTTGCTTTGAGAGGAAGTCTGACGATTTTAAGTTAAACAATTTTCAAAGCCAAAGTTTATAAGGATGTTAGAAGACTTGCAGCAGTTTCCATTCCAGACATATGACTTCAGGGAGACTACTCCCTTAGGACACACATACATCCTGTCTCAATGTCAGTCTGATAATCGCAGCAGGTCATTGAACTGAGTAAAACAGAATGGGGAGTCTGCTTAAGAGATTTCACATGGAACAATTAAAAAGACCACTTTAAGGACATATTTTGGCTTTACCTTGGTTATTGGGGATAGAAGGCCTGTCACCACCAACAGCTGCCAACTTCTTTGATTCTATATAAGCAAAGGCTGCAGGAAGCATCCTTATCTGGGGGCTGAAGAAAGCTTCCTGTGAAACTGTTCTTTGATTCAGAATCCACAGCCTGTAAAAAGAGAGCTATTTAATGCCATTAGCTCTTTAATGGACTATGTAACAGTTTTCAAAGTATGTCACTGGGCTATCCGTGGCTCTGTTTATATCAAACCAAATCATGTGCACCAAAATAATAATTAACCCCCCCCACCCCCCCCAGATGAATCCTGTATTTTAATGCTGTTCCAAAACAATGTCTTTCATAACACTAAATATAGCTCTCGACCACCCAAAATTTTCTAAGATTTTTCTTGGTGCTTTCTAATAACTTATGCTGATTTTTGTCCTTTTAAAAGTCAAGGGTCAACAACATTTTCTACTATTTTACAGACTTCAGTGTGCCTCTCAGTGCTCCCTGCGGAGCAAGCATTCTAAGTCTTACAGCCTGTTTTCATTTGCAGCCTCCTTAGTGCTCTAAAGCCTATCTTTTTACATATGGCTTTATTACATAATAAAGACATAGTTCTCCACATTTAGTGTTGAGATAACAGAAGGATATTTAACATGCAATACCCCCAGCACTCTCTGCGTTATTAAGCATATGTATTAAGTTCTGTTTCTCACTCCCTTTCTGCCCCACCCTTTAAACATTCTTTATCAGAAGCACATTTGAAGACAGTTTACACCCTGTCAAATAGTGATTTTCCTTGATACTCAAGACATGGACAGTGAAACTTGCAGAAAGTCTAATACAACCTCTAGGAGGTTAAAGCAAATTTTAAATCACACCACAGCTACCTATCAAAGTAGCAAGCTTTTCACTTGATACAGTGGAAGAAATGAAGAGTATATACAGCTTCAGCTGATAGAAAAACAGCTTATTTGAAGGTTCAGTGACATAACAATTATGGTATCACCCGAGTTTAAAATATAGGGCATGCAACTGGCACAGGCTTCCCACTTGGGCAAGGCTATTTACAGATGCTAGGCTCCCAAGAAAGTCACCCAAAGGTGGTATCTAGTAACAGGAGGAAGAAACCCAAACCAAGACTGGAACCTGCTGATGAAGCACACCCCAGAAAAAGCTGTTCACAGTGAGTGGGTGGGAAAGAAAGTTTTCAATAACGGAAAAAGTTTCCAGGAACAGCTCTTCCAGCACTGTTTCAGAGGCCATATAAAATAGAAAAATCATCATCCATCCACGCCGCCTCTTCAAGATATGCACTAAACCAAAGGTACACAGAAATACTTCCTTCCTCCTCCAAGTTGTCATCACGGAGACATCGACATGAACATCTTTTTGCCAGGGCTTGCTTGACTTGGGGCCTCCCAGACACTGCTGCTTTTGTGTGCGAACACCCCCGGGGCAGCTCCCACAGTTCAGGACGGCCCCCCCAGCACCAGCACGGCCCCCCAGACCCACAAGATGGGGGCTGCCCAGGCCACCCCCCGCACCACAGGCCTTTTCCGCATAGTACCTGTGGGGCCCCACCGCCATCCTGCCCGAGCCCAGGCCGCAAGCTCCTGGTGCTGTGCCGGCTGCTGCGGGCAGCCAGGCACGCCGCCATCTCTGGTGAGAGGTCCCACCTGGTGACCCTGCCACAGTTATGGCCGCACAAGCCGTTTATGGGCCTTCACAGCTCCCTCCTGGAGGACCGGGAAACACTGTGCAGGGATACCCAACCGACTAACGGCCGGCTAGGCCAGACAGCCGTATCGGCCATTTCTGACAGCGCAAGGGGCAGTGGCAGTGAAGGGCACAAAGCAGGGAGCAGCAGGAGTCTCAAAATATGGATGAGAGAGTCCTGCGGCCATAGGCAGGGTCAGGGCTGAGACAGGAGAGGAGATGGGCCTGGCATGGCACAGTGCACCAGCACAGTGTTCCACAAAACAAGAAATAAGCAAGACTTACCAATTTTCCCATCACTTCTCAACCTCTACATGTCGGTGATAAAAAAGACTAACAAGGTCCATAAAAATACACGTATGTACAACAAGCTTCCTACCACTGCTGTGAACAGGGGAAGGCAATTTTGGAAACTCCAGAGGAAGAAGGTGGTTTTTGCTCATGCCATCGAACCTTTCGTCAGTCAGCATAAGCAGAGACTTGCTTTTCTGACGTCCTCTGGTGCAACATGGCTCCCTCACACGCCTGCAGCTGCTACGCATCAATTAGTTTCCTTATTACTGTCACATAAACAAGTTCTGCCGTTTCCACGGAGATGTGGCTGTGGACAGTTGTAAGGAGGGCGGTGATCTGAAGCAAATAATGAATAAGAGAGGGAGGGAATAAAGCACCAGAGAACTTGTGCAAACCCACAATTTTGCCAGCACAGCGGAGGGTAATGTGCACCCTGCGGCTGGAGGGGGTTGCTCCCCAAGCTACTCCTAAGAGCACAGGCTCAGCAAGGGGTGTGAGGGAATACAATACCGCAGGACCGAGACACCTGTGTTTGCAGAACCCCTGCTGTGGACATGGTTACGGGTGCCTTGCTTTGCCACAACTTCCTCAGACACAGAAGCTGTGTGAAGTAGGCTGAGGGAACGGTTGCT
Organism: Aquila spilogaster; assembly: GCA_024606505.1. NCBI lineage: Eukaryota > Metazoa > Chordata > Aves > Accipitriformes > Accipitridae > Aquila > Aquila spilogaster. The sequence goes on along the minus strand of JANHGO010004074.1, from coordinate 4,140 downwards.
AAAGCGCTTAGAGGCTCTGCCAGCATAATTTCTCCAGTAGAGGTGCTCTGTCCTTTAATATCTTAGCAGGTAAATACAGTTTGTAATAACCACACTGCACAGGTGTAATCTCTACAACACTGCAGGCCTCAGGCAAGGACATTGGCCAGGAAAAGGACCAAGTCACTCTAGACCAGCAAGACATCACCAAACGTCCTGACCACTTTCAGCCCACTAGGACAAGAAATCTATCAGGAAATAATTAAGTAGCTTGACGTATGTTTGGACATCAACTGTCCTACCATCAACCTTTTCCCCCACAAGTGTTTTAAGTTTCTATAAAACCATCCCAGGTTTTCTTTTGAAAACGGGTTACACACCCCACAACCATTGCAAGCTTAACCTACCGCTCTTTAACTCCATGCTACCCTGGATGCTGGTACACAGCCCTAGAGTGGTGCTTTAAAGCAGATATTGCATCCCGAATGGCAATGTTTGTACTAATGTAACTCTACCAGGCTTAGGGGGATTTAGCACTTGAACAACACTCGTTAAAGAAGCCAAAACACCGTTGTTTAGACAAGTCCTTGGTTGAGGAAATTACTGCACTCCTTCGAGTTTGGGTAACAGCCAAGGGAGAAGTATGCATATTATATTAAATGGAGGCTGAGAAAATACCCTGGTTATAGGCAGAGGGGAGGGGAGGAAGAAGGAAGAAATGCCCCACTCCCACCCCAGCAGCCTGCACCGCTGCGGGGAGCGGGGTGAAGCACTTGCGTTGTGCAGGTCACATCTGAAGTCACCACCGGCCCCTTGGGTTTTTTAACCAGAACTGACCCAGCCTGCGTTGGTGCACACAGTGGTGATGGTCAGATGCCCCATGTTATTTTACACAGAAAAACATAAAGCAGCCGGTTTATACATACCGTACATCAAGCATGGGGCAATTTAGTGCTGCCTGCCGTTAACTGTCAGCCTGCCCTAGCCACCTATGCTGTCTCCAAGCCTCAGCCAGGAGGACATGGTTGCAACCTTGTGCACGGTGCAGGGTGGCAGGCATAGCAAATTAGCTCTGTGACAGCACTGCACTAAGGCAATTACACTGCCTACCTCCTACCTTGCTGCAGCCTGTGTGCTCACCCCTTGGGTATGAGGATGAGCAGAGCTGGTCCCTTCAGCAGGAGCATTTCTCCCTGTTGGCTCACCGTCACCTGCGGGCTGGGAGCGAGCTGGCACAAAGGCTGTTGGGGAGCAATCCCATCCTCAGGTCCGTACCTGTATATGTGACATTCATGCCTCAGAGGAGAGCAAGCAAGCTGGAGTTCGGTACCTTAAGACAAACTGAGAATATCCCATTTCATCACGGTCATGTAAGTACTAATGTGATTTACCTTTACACTATTTATTTCTGCTGAATATGGCCTGCACTGAGTGCTAGAGTACTGGATCAGGCTGCTGTAAAAATCAATTGAAATTTTAATTACTGCTGCCTAGCCCAAGTAAGCATGCCAATAATAGGGAGTTACTGAACACACTGAAATCCTAAATGTTACAGAAAGACCATTTATGACTTCCTCACCCTCCTCCATCCTGTTCCTCCCCCCCATTGCTAGCCACAGCATTAAAAAAGTTTCAGAAAAATTGCTTCCAATGTTAAAAGTCCAAAAATGTTTTGCCACATACACAATTATGTCCCATACTGTAAAGCAGCATGTGGAAAAGCTTTTTCCACATGTGAACTATAGCAGATTCAGGGAATAATGCTGGCTTAACAGTTTCCCAAAAGATATAAACTAAGGGAATAATGTGATAATGTAAGCAATGCTTCCACTAAGTTCTCCAACATTTGCTATCTTACAGAGATCCTGGTTCATTCAAATCGCTGTGAGGGCAACCTTTTAGAACCAAAGAAAGAGGTGCTGTCAGAACACCTTCAAAGAAGAAAAAGAAAAAACAGATCAAAGGATTTTTCGCAAAGAAGTACAAAGATACCTATCTTCTGACCTGACCTACTGGGCATGCACAATTTATAGTGGTTTTTTTCATAACTGAAAACAAAGTCTCAGATGAATCAAGGAATGATTCACTGTTTTTCTGACATATTATAAAAGAAATTTTAAAGAATTGCCTCAACACAGGCTACACCAAGAAACTCCCAGAATGCTGGCTGCCGCCTTGTCTATTTGAGCCAAGTCTTGCTGGCGAAAGGTTATGTGAGAGGCCATTTTCATGACACAATCCAAATTGGTCTATTTTTTTCCCCTTTCACTTTCCTTCAAGAACCAGGGGAAAAGCTTGGTCAGCTGTACTAGCTGTGCTGCAATGCTCTTTCAGCCTTATTCCCGACAGACAAAGAACAGCCCTTCCACTGACAAAAAGAAATAAATAATGTTGTAGGCAAACTGCATTGTTGTTTTGGGAACACCCAGTCTCTAGCATCCTGACACAACCGCTTTAATCAGCCTGAAACATACGACCTTGCTCAGGACATATCTAAGTAACTGGTACTCATGTGCCTTCTTTAATCTAAGTGGGTTAGAAATGAAATGGTGACAGCTGCAAAACTAATAGGAAGTGAAACCTCACTGAATCAATAAGGCATTTCAATATGTTTTTAAGTTCTGTTGAGTCCCACTTTAAATGAGTTTAGAACAAATGACTAAAATTTGGTAGAGCAATTAAGGAACTTGGGAGTTTTTTGAAAAACTGACACAGGCAAATCCATGGGAATTAGTTTGTTGTACAAACTGTGAGATACAAACTGAGTCTCAGAACTGGATATATAAACGTTAAGTGCCCAGTTTCTTCTTTGATACCACTGTAGCAAAACCTATTAATTCCTGAATTTCAAGTCTTATGCAGAATTTTCATACAATCAGTATGGATGAAAGTATGTGAAGAAAAGGAAAAGAAATTACATTCTGTGTTTTCTCATGACACTGTATGTACTGTGAAGTATGATAAAACCTGGTATTTTAATGAAAAAACCCACTCCTAAGCCTTTTATTTCATTGTGTCAGACCTTCTAAGCATTCATACTGATACTTCTCTAGTTCCTGTTTGCTAGAGATAAAAGAGAGAGAACAAAAAAGAGGAAGAAAGAAAATGGAATGAGTTATACAAGTACTTTGGGAACAAGGCAAAGAAATAACCAGATGGGGAAAAAACAGAGATCTTTTTAACAACAATTTTTTTAGGAAAAGGTTCTAACCTGACAGTGTATCAAGCAAACTTGGGTCATAATGTCACCAGTGTTTTGCTGTTTTCTTCAATGAGCACAGCAGACCCCATTCCTCCTTGAATTCGGCCTTCGTTCGTAATTGCATGATAAAATCATACTCAATACTTTGTGGGGAAATCAAGTTAGTGCAAACTGCTTTAACCTGTATGAGAAGATGATAACTGAACTTAGCATTCAGAGGAGCAAGACTGCAAATTCCTATCTAGTAACAATTGCTATGTTAGCATGAAAGCATCTAGTTTGGAATATAGTGTTATCAAAATAATTACATTTCTAAGTCTTTAATCAGTCCAAAGTAATTAAATATAACCTTTTTGTAATAAACAACAAACACAAAACCAAATACTATAAATGGTCACTAATATACTTCCTTGCTTCCCTCGTAGTTCTGTTCCTCTTATCTTCTTTCACCCACCTGCACGTTATAGCTGGTTTTTCTCCCTCATCTCCTCTCTTTCCATTGTATTTACATCATCCTATAGCTTTGTTCCTTGCTCTTCTCCCTTTGGTATTCTTTTTCTCCCGCTCCCTCTTTTAGCATAAAAAGTTAGGGTTTTTTACAAAGTAAAAAGAGCCATTTTTTCCCACACGAGAATAACTATCAAGTTTTTTCCCTTCATAGTTAGGATCCAGTTCCAACAGATGCTGTTTGCTCAATACAGTGACTGACATTGAAATTGACGGTGCTCTCCTCTGTACTCTACATGAAGAATATAAAAAGTTACTTTTTCTCCCCACTGTTATTTTCTGCTGATGATGCCATCACAATGTCTTCCATACATAGTTTGCTTAGCTTGGTCACTTCTCTCCACCCCCAAAAATCTGCTTTTGCTCCTTAGATTGGGGGCAGCTCTCACTGCTTTCTAGAGAGCAAAGCAGAATACGTCTGTCCTGATAGATTGGAAGGCAGGAGGAAATTA
>JANHGO010004073.1:0-25745 GCA_024606505.1 Aquila spilogaster | reverse complement strand
TATTGTCATTTTATTATTGTTATTATTATAATTATTAGTTTCTTCCTTTCTGTTCTATTAAACTGTTCTTATCTCAATCCATGAGCTTTACTTTTTTTCTTCTGATTCTCTCCCCATCCCACTGGATGGGGGGTAGTGAGCAAGCGGCTGTGTGGTGCTTAGTTGCTGGCTGGGGTTAAACCATGACAACACACTATCCCCATATGAAGTTGTAATGGGTAAACCCATAAGGTTACTGCATACCCCACCTAAGCCACTACATAGATCTAAGCTATAGATGACTGATGATGTTATGTTCAATTACTGCAAGGCTCTAATGAACTGCATGAGGACTATTCACTCACAGGTAAAAAAAAACCTTCCAGAACGTGCCTCTGAACGTGGCACTGTTGGGAACCTGTAGACTTGGGTCTACACCGAGGTGACACACAGATGACTCGAGATCAACAGAATGGAACCCATAAAGATGCTCTGTCTTCCAAGAGTTGAAAGTCTTTATATCTTCACATAAACTATTAAAATACCTTTCTTCAGTTGGCCTACCATTATGCTAAAGATTTAGATGTTTCAAAATATTGGGTGTGTTCCTGTACCACTTGTCACTCTAGTGAAGGTGTCACCATGCTTCCTATAGCATGTAATTTGTCACTAAAAAGACGAGTCTGGAATCCCCAGAGGGCAGAAATTCCTTCTCCAAGGTCATCCCCACTGACAACAAATGGGAACTGATCCAAGTTTATCCAATACAGATGTGCATGAAGCTCCAACTCCTACCCACCACCTGGGATTAGTTGCCCCTGGGAACACTTGTTACTTGAAAGGAAATGCAATATGCTACATGGAACAGAGTAATTGCACCAAAACTCTTAATTGTCAGAATGATACTAGATGTTTATTTGATAACTAACTCACAAAAGTGTGAGCTCACATCATCTTCTATACATACCTCCTTGGGACCCTATTTAATTTGTGGTACATTAGCATACCTGTGGCACCCACAGGACTGTTTTGGATCATGTTATACTGGGTATATGAGACCAGCTGTTCAGTATTTGTCATCTGTCCCCTCTGAATATTCTCAGAAAAGGCAAGCTATCTCAGAGCCTGAAAAACTGGGGACTGTTATGCTTCCCATTTACGAGGTGGCACGAACCACTAAAAAAATTATTAGCTATTATTTAAAGCAAATTGGTAATAACTCTGCAGATTCTTCTTACCAAATAACGACTGAAATGACCACTATCTGTACAGTCACCCTTCAAAACAGGTTAACACTTGACTTTATGCTGGCTCATAAGGGTAAAATATCCACCTTAATTGGAAAATAATGTTTTATCTCTATCCCAGACCATTCTGAAATCATTCCTGATTTGAGTCAACACATTAAAAAAGAGGCGGCCAAAGCAAAACAACCCAGTAACTGGAACCCTTTCTTAAATCTGTTTATCACAGAGGTGCTACCAACATCGCTCAGCTTTGGCCAGTGGTGGGTCCGTCTCGGAGCCGGCTGGCACTGGCGCTGTGGGACGTGGGGACAGCTTCTGGTATCTTCTCGCAGGAGCCACCCCTGCAGCCCCCTTCCCACAACCAAAACCTTGCCACGTAAACGCAACACCACACAACACCAGTGAAACTGGTTTACCTTAAAAGCATTTTGTCAAAATATGCAAGAAGTAGGGTAATACATTCTGCAGTATTTGCACTTGAGAAATTACTATTTAAGTATTATGTTGAATTCATGTAAAGTGAGATGGCAAGTCATTTATTTCCTAGCTAACAAAATGAAGTCTCAGTCATCCAGAAAGACTTACAAATCTGAAGGGCAGGTTAAGATGAAGACAACTTAACTGTCTTTCCTGGTCAAAAAGGAGGAGTTATTGCTGTTACACCCTGTGTCTCCAACAGCTCAAATATTCACTTGTGACGAGTACAAATAAACAAGCACCCTCTTGTAATCCTTCATTCTCCCCATCCAAAAACATGTTTAATAAAGGCTCCTTTTATTGTTGCAACAACTAACTTGTGACTTGTGTCCAAGACCAATTTTGTTATCCTCTGCTCTGAGTATATGCTATAGGAAATACTACTTTAAAAATGTTTATATTGAGGAATTTTAAGAACTGAGAAAAACTGCAGGACATGATAGGATATTGCTTCTGTATGTTTCTAAAGTGCTTTTAACAAAAAGAAAGGTATTGTACCTTGATCTAGGTGAAAATACTATAGTACATTTTTACCCACCTCATCAGAAAAAAAGAAGTCTTGTGAAATTAATGTGAGGTTTATTTTTTCATTTCTTTCTCCTTCCAAAATTCTGTGTGCAACCCAACACGTGGCAATATTTACCTGTCACATAGAAAAGGTACAAATTGTTTATATTATTTTAAATCATGCTAATTTGAGCCCTTAGTTTCAGATTTTCTGTTTTAAGGAATATTTGAAGTATTTAAAAAGCATTTAGGAAAACCATGAAAATACCAAAATAATGGAAAGTGTTGCACTTAATCATCTATATATGTACTTACATACCTATCAAAGTCTAAAAAATGACAACAGACATCTGAACTGTTAAATATCTCTAACATAAAATCGGCTGTAGCATCCACATACTATAAATAATGACTCTCTTAATCTTTTATCTGAAGAGGAATTAAACGCCAAGATATTTTTGATTAGCAAGAATATATGCATACGGAAAAATGGGAAATGAAAGGAAAACACTACAAGATCTTTCTAGTCCTTTATTTTGATCAACCATGTACACAAGTTGAAGAATTAAGGAACAGCAATCATCCCATCAAAGGGCAAAAAAAACATTACGCACTCCCCACAGTCTTTGGGGTTAACCTTGGGCTAGATGTACAAGTACAAGCTTCAACTACAATACAAACTCAACAGAAAAGCCTACAGTCTTTGCCTTAAAGAGGGCACAAGTTCTATGGTTCAGTTTCTGACCTTGCTCGCTTACTTCTCCTCAACGTGCCATTAATTCTATGAGTCCTTACAGAAAGGCTTGTGTAGAGTCTCAAGTACCACGGCAGGATCCTCAGCTGTAAATCTTTGGGGAAAAAGGAAGTTTCCCTAGAGGAAACTGCCATTCTTTTTAGCACCTTCTAACAGGAGGAAGTTAACTGCTCCTTGTGTAAGGGTATTCCATCTGAAGTTATCTGCAGTGATCATTTTATGTTCCTAAAAATAAGGCCTCTTCCAAAAGAAAAAGCTTGTATGCACTTTGGGAAAGACAGAACTGACAAAACCAGCTCTTCCATCAGACGCTATTATTACCTGAGGTGAAAGCCTAAAATCACATTTTCACATCTCCCAGATTTTAAAGAAGTCTTCATTAGTAACTGATAGGTACTGAATAATTAAACAGTCATAAAAAGGAGATTTTTCTCATCACTGAGTATCTGAGAGCATATCAATGTGACTGATTAATATTTTAGCATTAACTCACCATAGATACCAAACTAAAGATTACAGACTACTTTTTGATTTGAAAAGCTTTTATAAATAGTCTTCTGCAAAATACCTCATTTTCATCTCCTATCTCATATAAATATCTCATATTTATGTCTTGCATTTTTAACTCACCCAAGGGAAGATTCCTTAAGGCTTTTAATGTAATTTGCTCAGATGTATCTCTTGGTAAAATATTATTTGATTGGTGTGGAAGATCCCTTTGGCCGGTTTGGGTCAGCTGTCCGGGCTGTGTCCCCTCCCCACTCATGGGGGCACAGGCAGAGTGGAAAAAGGACTGAGCCTCGAGGCTGTGCCGGCAGGGATCAGCCGCAGCCGAAACACTGGTCTGTTATCTACGCTCTTAGCCACAGACCTGAAAAACAGCACCATACAGGCTGTGATGAAGAAACTCCATCCCAGCCAGACCAAATAAACCAATACAAGTTTCAATTTAATGTAAAGTGAATTAAGCTTAAACTTGGCTAGGTTAAGTTTTGTGTTGGTATCGGACTATCGTAACTGACACTTAGAAAACAGGAACGGAACAAAAAGAACCATGCAATTAGCCTCAGCCAAACATTATAGTACCAAAAGATACTGAACGCCTTTTATGTTCTGAAATGTGGCCCAGTCCTTAAAGCTCAGATTGTGCTTCCGAAAAACAAGATTCCACTTTACTTGTAATAATTTAATTTAATTTATGTGGTAAATATGTTACTAATTTTCTGCCTCAAACTTTGAAAATTTTATTTTTCTCATGTTTTGTGGATGAGAAATTAGGTCACCTAAAGCAAAAACGTCTTTGAGACCACTAACTCCAGTATTGTTTTTCAGCTCTGGATAAAGAGCTTGAGACACATATTATGAGCAAATAAGACTATGGTAATTTTTTATGTCAGGGATATTTAAAACCTTCACAGAAATAATACTGCTAGGATTAGGATAGCTGCACTAACGGTTATAGTTCACATTTGTAAAATACATAAATGAGTCTTAGTTGCATTAAAGCTGTGTAACCACCCTGTGACCTTTGGTATTTATGTTTAAATACAAACTTGTTGCCAACTGCACAAGCTGAGTAACAGGAAGAGATCTTGAAGATATCTTTTAATTCCATCTTAGCTGCTTATGTACACAAATTTCAGTAATTCAAATACATCTTCACAAACATGCTATTTCTCCAGTGCTTTTTTGCCCATGTCTAGAGGTGCAGGTAATATTCAGGGAACATGATAAAGAATAAATCAAATTCTGCACTCCAGTATTAAGATGTGTGCTTTCCTATAATTTAAATTATTCCATTTCTACTTCACTGAAAACATATTCAGTATTTAACACACAAATTTGTTCTCCAGCAGCAATATCATCTATTTCAAAGGCATGAAGTCAAATGCAGCTAAGATAAAATTTCTTTATTTTTTGTCTTAAATTTACCCATTGCAGTGAAACCTCACAAAAAAATTCTTCATCTACTACCTGTGCCATAAGCAAGGAAGTTTCTTAATGTTTTCTCTTTGAATGGCAGCTCCCTCGCACTTTTCAAATGTTTATGGCCTCTTGTTCAAATGTGTAGACACCAAAACCATCAGATCAACACATTCTTTTTACACATGCCATTTTATTCCCTTTACAGAACAGAATTTAACACTAGCAATTTCCCTGTTTATTAACAGTGATGAATACAGTTAATGAATCTGCTTCTTCCTGAAAATTTAGACATAAGATTACTTGCCTGATAACCGTAGATGAGAGAAAAAAGCAGGCAGTATCAGATAACTGAAATAAAAGAAGGGAACATGATACCGGAGGATACACAAAACCACTGGAAGATTCTCAGGATCTTCTTTTTCAGATGGTTAAGTATCTCAGCTAGAAATTTATAATACAGCTCGTACAGCATTGTTGAATAAATTCAGCACACTTGTTGGATGAACTGTAGGCAAACATACAGTAACAATCAGTAGAGTGGGAATATGCACATCAGATTAATTTCCCATAGAGTTGCTGCTTTTTTGCCAATACCTTATATTTCTATAAACATTTTCCTTCCCACTAATAATACTGATTTCTAATTTCCTACTGGTGTATGAAAACACTTAGAAATAAAGGTAACTGTACAAAGGAAACTGGAACCAGATATATGCAAAGCTCTGGGATGCCCAAGTAAGCAAACATCTGCTGGGAGGGAAATTTCTGCAGCTGAGATGCAGTGATATTGAAACTTCTCTATAACTACAGTGGATCAGATTTCAGACACAGACATAGGCACCTAGCACCTGTTTAAGAAAACTGCCTGACCTCCAGCTGCTACTTCAGAAAGTTTTCAGTAGGTCCTGTGTCATACTTGTGGATGTTTTTAGTAATGTGGGATATGTAAAATAGTATAAGCCACCAATGAAGCATGATTTCTAGAAATAACATCTATTTGAATAGAAGAACTGACACAAACAACACACTACTGTAGTATGATGGATACCTGTAAAAAAAAAAAAAGGCAAACTTTTAACTTGCTTCATTCTTCCTTGTAAATATCTTAATAAAATCCACAGTTTTAAATAGAAGAAATTAGAGAAATTTAGGACAATAGACACATTCCATTACTTTGAGTTTTGTATGAAGTCAAGTCATTGGAACGGTATCTATTCTAAGTCATGGAGTTTGTCCACTTAGGCCAAAACAAGAGGATGCAAAGTGTTTTGAGCAAAGAAAGTAAGTCTTTTTGGCACAACAATTTGGACTTCACAAAGCACATGCATTATCCACTCTCCCTATTCTTGTGGGATCTAAAGAAAATCTAGAGAGAAAGGCAAAGAAGAAAAATAAATAGTAACATGATACTGAATTTTATTTTTTATATTTGTGCTTTTGTAGCACATTATTCACTGAAAAAACCAAACCCCTTCATAATTCACCCTCAGGAAGAGCACAAAAAGGCAGCAGTCTATCTCCAAGTTTGGGAACTATGGGAGGTCTGCAAAGACATTTAGCATGCATGATCATGGTAAAGAAGCTCTCGGGGACTGTGCTAGAAGTTTTAAAAGTCAAGTTTTGTGAGTTTTCCAGGAGATGCCAATTTGACTTAGAAAGGCTGAAAGGCTTTATTTAAAATAGGGTTTCTCCTTCTGCCCAAGAAAGCCATCACTGCTCACCTGACAGCACCCTGGTAGTGTTGTCCCACGAGTTTACCCGGCTCATGCCTAAACGGGCAAGCACTTTATACAGTTCGGTTATACATATTCCATTTCCAAAGTTCTTCCCCAAAACTATTACTGGGAGTCGCTTATCTAGTACAGTTTCTATCGGGTTAAAGTTTCCCCGCTTCAAATTAAAGGTAGTGTTCTTTTATTCCACAGCGCATGCTCAAAGAGGGGAGGGGGTGTTTAAGTGTTTTGGTCTTCAATTGAGTCGGTGGTCCTGATCTCTGCCTGCCGCCTTTACCTTTCCTCCAGTTATCAAAGATTTTGGCTGACTTCATGCCTATTCGCAATTTTTCAACTTCTCGGCGCCTCCTGGGGGAGGATGTTCCCTTCTCGTAAGTCTTTGAGTTCTCCTTCAGGGGCCCAGCCGTTAGCAAGGCATACCTTGTATATACAAAGGATATCTTATTTCACAAGACCTTTGTGGTCTTCTTAAGTAAATCACTCCTTAAGTATATCACTTCTCAAGTACATCTTTTCTTAGGTACATCAGTAGAATGCCAAGCACCTGAAACAGATGAGGTACCACCAGAACACTCAGAGAAGTGAAATTAAAACAAATGATTTAAGGAGTTTATGCAACTGCTTTACCCTCTCCGATGCTCACTTTCCATTGCTGTCACAGAGGCCATTAGGGCCCATCTGAACTTCAAGGCAATTACAGGTCAGGCGAGCTTCCCTGAAAGCTCCTTCTTAAAAATTCTAACAGCAGTTGAGCTACTGGGAGGGAGCTGGCGGGTTACTGATGCCTACCAGTGTGCCGGGCACTGCCAGAACGCCCGCTGCTTTTCCTTCTTTAGAAGCCTGTGCACCGTTTGGGGGGCCGCAGTACACGGGCCCCGCTGACAGAGAAAGGGTCTGCGGCTCGGGGGAACGAGCACCCGGGAGGACCCGCGCCGTGGTTGGCGCTGCCCCGGACAGTGCTACAGGAAGTTGCCATTGACGGTCTTGTAGCGGAGACGGACAGCAGAGCAGCGCAGCGCAGCCGGCCGCCGCCACCACCCTCCTCCTCCACACAGCTCGCCTCCCTTCAACAAGATGGCGGCCCTCCCCACTCGCCTCCTTTACCAACATGGCGGCTCGAACCCCCATTGGCTCCCTCCCCTAGCCACCGCCCCGCTATAGGCTGAGCCGCCGGCTTGCCCCCACCCCCCTCCCTGACGCGGCTCGCCCCGAGTTGGGAACTACACTACCTAGGATACCCCGCGCTGATCTCGCGAGAGTTCCCGGCGGGGCGGGGCAGAGGAGGGCGGGCTGGCGGCGGGGAAGGGGCGAGGCGCGGCGCCGGGCCGCCCTGCGCAGGAAACGAAACCGCCCGAGCGGCTGAGGGGCAGGGCCGCGCTCTGCCTTGGCCGGAGACCGTTCGGTCCTGGGCCCCATGGCGGCCGCGGAGGCGGCTGCCGCTGCTGCGCCTGCGGAGGCGGCGGCGGCGGCGGTGCTGGATCCTAGCGGGCTTTCCCCGAAGGAGGAAGGGGAGCTGGAAGACGGCGAAATCAGCGACGATGACAACAACGGCTTCGGGCCCTGTGGCGGCGGCGGCGGCGAGCCCGGCGGCGGCCTCGTCAGCAGCAGGCCCTACTCGAGGCGCAGGCCGCCTCCCGGCCTCCGCGGGGGCATCTCCCTCTCCTCCTCCTCTTCCTCCTCCTCCGGCCGGCCCTTCCCCCGCTCGCGGCACCAGCCCCCGCCGGAGATGGGGCACCTGCACGGCCACGGCGGCTATCGGCCCAAAGACTCGTTCCGCTCCCACCCGCCGCCCATGCCGGCGCCGCGGATGCCGTCGGGTTCGCATTCCGAGACGGGCCCCCGGCTCTCATTTTGGGAACGCAGTCACAGTGCCTTGGATCGATTCCGCTTCCGAGGCAGGCCCTACAGGGGCGGAGGGCGCTGGGGTAGGAGCCGAGGCAGCGGCGATCGGGGAGGCAACCCTCCGGGGAGGCCGCCCGGAGGGGGAGGCGGTGCCGGATTCGGTAGCAGCCAGGGCTGGAGGGAGCCCTCGCCTCGAAAATGTATCCTTGAGACGTGAGAGGGAGGGGAAGGCGGGGGGGCCGTGCTGCTGGGGTGGGCCTGGGGTGCTGGTGCCGAAAGCCCCGGGAAGGGCCGAGTTTCCCTCCCGCCCTGGCAGCAGGACTCCTGTAGGGGTAACGGGGCGGGGGGGGGGGGAGGCTCCCCTTCTAGGCCCAGGAGCTGGCTGGGGCAGCGGGCCCTGCTTCTCGAGGAGAGGCTGCTGGGAAGCCGGATTTACTGCTGTGACCTGGCTTGCGACCTGGCCGATCAGTGCCGTCTAGGGAAAAAGTGTAGCCTGAAACAAAGCCTTAGTCGATTGGATCCCAGGTGGCTGCTTTTCTAGCCCGAAGTGCAAATCTTGTGAAGCAGGGTCAGTCTTTGGTGCGGCAGTTTTAATGTATATAATTAAACCGTCACAGTTGTAAAGCTAAAACCCTGAGCTTGTTAATTTCCCTTATTGGGCAATGAAGGATCCACTGTTTTTTCATTTTTGCTTCCAGCCCTTCAGAGGCTCTTACACATAGCTAAAGCTAACTTTAAAGCTAAACCTAAGTTGAACTGGGACTGTGTGCACAGAATGTGGTTTATACTGAAGTTTGGGTAACATAGGAAAGCTCTATTTCTCTATAAAGCCATACCCAGCATTCCTTGTAGGATGTTCTCCACTGATTGCTCTTAGAGTTGCTTAGGTGGCTTTTAATAGTGTTCTAATATTTCCTCCTTTTAGGAGTAGGAACTGCAAAAGTGGTGGAACAAGCTCCTCTCAGTGTAACTTAGGGGCTGCCTGGTACTGAAACTTGATGTAACTGTGCTGTTGCCTCCCTGAAAATGTAGACGAGTGTAAAAAAACCCTGAGCCAGAGAACTAGTGTTTAAAAGCTATTTTCCAGAATCTTACAGTGTTTTATTGTCCTCCATACCAATGGTCAAAGGATGTGTGTTCCTTGCTTGACTCTCCTGGTTGATCCCAGGAACAGGAATTTTTCCTACTTGTGCCAGCACTTAAGGCTTTGAAAGCTACTCATTGGATCCTTGTGTTACTTTAGATACAAGATTATTTATCCTTGTCATTAAATTTTTTTTTTAATGTGGATGGAGTGTGTAAACTAGTGATAAAGAGATGCTTTTATTTAATCTGATCTGGTAAAGTTACAGTGTTACTGAAGTCTTCATAAGAAATCTTCGCTCAAGGATCTTATCTCGAGAGGCAGTGAGTGAAGGTGTGGTTTGCCCAAGGTCACACGGTAAGACTGTTCTAGTGCTGAAAATAGATGTTAAATCTCTTAATTTGCAGTGTTGCTCTGAGTACCAGAAAATGGTCGCTTTCTGTGTAATGAGTAATTTGCAGGGCAAACTTATTGATCATCCTAAACAGACTGTGGAATGCTTGTTAATACCAATACAGTCTCCTTCTTCCTTTTAATAGAGCATTCAGAAATGGATAATTCCATTTTCAAACCAAAAGCAGAAAATGAGCAAGTCTTCTCCCCTCCCCCAATACTTAAGATGCACTCTTCTCTTTAAACATGATAGAGAAGGTTCCAATACTATTGCTGTTTAATAAGTGACATTCAGTTGTTTATGGATCATACAGTTAAGGAAGGCCCATGATTTTTTGTCAATCTAAGTTATTTTCTGTATTTTTCATATCCTTGCCACCTAAAGGAGTCAATATTACGGTATTCCTAAATATTACAGTACCTCCATGTTGCTAATATTAATGGAGTAGGGGTGTAGTTCATGGGCGTGTGACTTCAGAAGAGACCTTCACATCAGCTGGTACAAGGAGGCTTGTAGCGTGGAGTGGTATTTGGAGTTCCCCCAGGAAAGTGAAATGTTTTAAGGGTCTGCTGAGAGAGAGATGGCTTTTTCTTCTTTATCTTTGGAACTAGTACTTTGCACAGTGCTTTGTAGGAGTATATGTGTAAATGGAGTAAATGACATGGTGGAACACTTCCAGAGTTCTTGTTACTTTTCTTTGTGTATTAGCTTTTAATGTGCTTTTCTCTTAATTCCCAGCAACTTTGAGCATGAAGCTGTTGTGTAGTCATTTTGCAGAAATTCTTGCATGGAGAATTGTGGGATTTTGAGTCTGAAATATGAGACCAAATTATGACTTCCTGTTTCCATTGAATTCTGAGCCCTTCACAGTGTACATTTTTCTTCACTTCTAACCCCCCCAATTTCTTCAGTTGGTCTCTTTTTTTTTTTGTAGTTGTTGTAGGATGAAGTCTCTTGAATTGATTGAAGAATAACTGTTGTTTTAATGTATATGTGCCTGTCTGTCTTTCATAGCATTCCATGTAGTCTCGCATTCTGTGTGTAGATCCATGTACAAAAAAAATTTCTACGTATGTGAAACACAGAATTTCTGATTAATACCGTTGTGGGAGCTCTAGCAATTGTGTTATCCCAAGCACAAAAAAAATCTCAAAGCTTTGTCTTGTTATCCAACTCTAGATGACTCTACAAGCTATTGAAGTATTTCAATATCAAATAATAGTTAGACTTATTTTTATAAGTGATGTTAAATCTCTTAATTAGCTTCAGACTTTCCTGTGACTCACAAAATCACTAATGTAGTTGTCTTTTTGGACGTAGAAATGTGTTGGAAGTGAATTTGGCAAATACACTTATTACATAATTTGGTGCTATACTGCACACAGCTCTTAGTATTTTCAGCATATTTATAGATTGTTTGATTGCCTTCTGGGATTTTATGTAGTTTATCTTTACTAGTTTCTGCTTTTTGTGCTGATGCTTAAGAAAGCATTGTATAGCAGAACATTTCCTGATACTACAGAAGTTGCTTTTGTAGGATACATACCAAGCTTCTTCATACTCGGATGCTTCACTATGTTAACTTCTAATCTGAGTTGTTAATGCACGTTGTGAGCAGAAGGCAAATACAAAGTTATCTTCCTCTGGATTCAGTATGCCTGCATTCAGAGGACACCTATTTTAGCTTTTAGTTTTACTCAATTTATTGTTTTAAGAGATGACATTGATGAAAAAGCATTTCGCATAACTGGATGTGAGTCAGCTGTTATCGCAGCAGGGTTGATACTGAAAGTCAAATGAGTCAAACCTGACTCGGTATCCAAAAAGATTTCCCCTCGAGCATGATTATTTTACAGGATAGTTTAGCTTTTCAAGTGTCAGGTTAAGGTAAGAGGAAGTGAACCTTTAATAATGAGAACTTTTATTCAGGATACAATTGCCTAAGAATATTTCCATTGCCTTCCTTGTACAACATGTTGTCAAGAAAATCTATCCCTTGGGCATGCATAGACAGCCTTTTCTGAGTAATTAGTAATTCCCAATCCTCTTTTAGCATTTTTTGAATGTTTTGATTGCAAGGCTTTAGCCATTTTTTTTATTCCCTTCAGTAGTTGATTATTCTGTGCCTTACCTCATTTGTTGAGTTACAGTTACTGCAGTGTATAATTGTGTTGTGGCTAGACTTAGAATTTTATGAAAGGATAAGATGAGTGAGAATTAATTTAACCTGTTTTCAGTACTTGAGTTACGAACTTTGTAAGTCTGACTGTGATAGGGAACCTTCTCAGCTGTTGTTTCTGGGAGGATGGTGTGAGCAAGAGACAAGACTTCTCAGCAATTCATGGAATTTTTGTCATAAGTAGGATATTTTAAATTGCTGGTTTCAGAAAATGTTTATTTAAGCTGTCAATATATAATAATGGCTACATCTTTTGCATGCTGCTCGTATTTATAAGGGATATTTTTCAAGCTAGCCTTAAGGTAAAATTAAAATATGAGAATGATCTTAAGTCTGTTTGTCATAATTTAGTCTTCAGTGGTAATATCACCACTGTTTTAAGGTTATACATGTTCTTGTCTTAGTTTTCTTGACCAGTAATTCAGCCAAAACTTTTGGAAGGTCCCCATCTAGAAAGCAGAACTACTCTTCTAAAAATGAAAACTCTGTAGAAGAAAGTTTTGAGGATCTGCTCTTGAAGTATAAGCAGATACAATTAGAGCTTGAATACATTAATAAAGATGAACGACTGGCTTTGAGCAACAGGGAAGAAAATGAACAACAAGATGATGATAAAACAGCAGACACTGAGGACCAAATAACTGTAGAAAATGACAGTATTACAACGGATGCTATAAAAGAAGTATCTCCTGAGGAGAAAAATCCGGTTATAGCCTTTCAGGCATTTGAACTGAAACCTCTCAGACAAAAACTGCCTACTCCAGCTGAGAGGAGCAGGTTAAAAAAAGGCAAAGAAGGAACGAAACAGTCATCGCAAAAATCTGAAGTCACAGAATCTGGCCAAGGTAAATACTTGTAAAGTTGTTTTAGCTTGTAAAGTTCTTTTTGCTTGCCATTATCTGTCATATTTATTAGGTGCGGGGGAAAACTTTACTTCAATTGAAATACTTATTTTAATTAAAATGTTAAATGTTTTAAGTTATAGAATGAATGTACTTAACTCCTGTTTTTATGTAATTCCTTGAATTGCATAAAAATGCTTGAAAGCATGTTTTTGTTGTTTTTTTTAATTAATGTGTTTTCTTAGACTAACTGATAGTTAAGCATGAGGACAAGACTTGAAGGTTTTAGTTGCTGTTCACAGCAGAAAGCATTGGCTTTCACTGAAAGTTTTTCTTCTGTTTTTCCCATGTTCTTTTTGCAGAAGCAAAATGTGGGGTTTTTTTAGCTGAAAAGATAAAATTTAGAGACATCTTTTTCTGCATTTCATCTTTGTTATGTGCTTCCTTCAGTGTAACAAGCCTTTATGAGATATTTTCACCAGAATTATTTTGGTCGTTATTGATATTCATGAATAGTGAAGAAATCATGGGCCAGAAATAGAAAGGATTTGTAGAAGAAATGTAGCAGAAGGGTAGAATAACTTTCTTGTCCAGGTAGTTCTGGACTGCAAGCCAAAGAGCATAATTGCTCAGATGCATGAACTAGTTAGTGAGAAACAAGTTATCGTGTCCCGCTGACCTGTGGTAAAAGTCCTTGAGCTTACTTTTAAGTCTGCAGCAAAATAAGGGAGCTAGGTTAAACTTCCTGTTCTGAGGCTTCATCTAGTTCTAATAAGTATTTGCTGTGGTTGAGGGTGTGCTTGTGGATATCACTTGTCATCTTATGTTAGCTAATTTGTCAAAGTGTGTAAACTATCAATTTGAGTGGGAAGAGACAAAGTAGTAAATGGATGGGTTAAGACTACAGGTGAGTAATTAGTAGGACTATGAAGAAAGGTAGGACTAGAGCAGTGAAAGTCAGAATGATTTATATGTAACTTCAGAATGAGAATTTAGAAGACAAAGCCTGTAAATAAACCAAAAGAGAAAACTGATAATTCGTAGTTAAACCACCTCGTTCTAGGTATTTTTTCCCCTTGTCTTTCCCATTAATAAAAAAAAAAAAGGGAAAAAATAGATTCTGATATTCTTTAAGAGGTAATGCAGTTTTTAATGGGAGACATGAGGAAAAACAACAGATCTTGACCATAGAAGAAAAAACAGTAGCCTGCAGGAAGAGAACATGGCAAGGCAGGAGTAAAAGAGCTATTTAAAAAGCAAAACAGTTTTTAAAAAAAAAAGCCAACTTTAAAACTTAGGAGCACTGAAGTTGAAAATACAGTTCATATGATAGTGAAAAGAGATGCTATAGTACGCACATTAAGAGCATCTTAATTTTTGCACACCACTTAAATGTATGACATAAGAATGGTCTGAAAGCAAACAGATTATGTGTGACAGTGACCATTCATGACAATGTAATACAGGCTTCCAAAGTGGAAAAACCTAGCTGATTTGAGTTACTGCAGATTCATGTGTATCAAGTGAATGTATACTACCTGATTATGCATATATTAGGAAATTAGCAAAATTTGGTTTTCCCATTATATTTATTTTTAAATGGTGTACTGGATGTTTCTCCAGACCTGTTGAAGTTGAGGAACTTAAAACTCAGGGAAGTTTGTGTCTCTTTCAAGAATTAATTCTTCGTGGTTTCGCTGCTCTGACAGGGGCTTTACAGTATTGCCTGCTTTCCTTCCCTCGTTGCTCATTAGTCTGTTCTGCCTGTGTTGTCCCCTTCTGGTTTGAAAGAGCATTTTAGTTTGTGTAGTATGTCCCTGCATATGTCTGTCTGCATCACAGAAACTACTGTACCGTCTGTGTCTCCCTACTTCCATCCTGTGGACTGAATCTTTAGGATCTTTTCTTAGTGTAATAACCTTTTTGAATTTTCTTTTAGAATATGTATGTGTATTAGATATTATTTTTCTTTGTCTTGTCTGTGTGCTTTTAAAAAATGCATGCATGTGCAAGCAGGAAGACCTTTAGCATTTGCTACATGCCATTTTTGTTTAGGTATAAGGTCTTGGTGTATTTTAAACCGTGCCTTTCTGAATGCGACTTTTTGTAAAATGCTAGGAAG
Organism: Aquila spilogaster; assembly: GCA_024606505.1. NCBI lineage: Eukaryota > Metazoa > Chordata > Aves > Accipitriformes > Accipitridae > Aquila > Aquila spilogaster. Next base: position 10,659 of record JANHGO010004073.1, on the reverse strand, counting down.
ATTAAAAGCTGTATGGAGTGGAAACTTGTTTTCTACCAATTTGAATTGTGGGAAGGAATCTCTTTGAAGAAAGGCTAATATAGGAAAATATGTCCAAGCTTCTCTCTAAATATTTATTTCCTCCTCTGACGCAGATAAATATATATATGTGTGGTTATATATAAATTATATAATGATAATTTTGCTATCAATTATATTAATAGTTATTAGCTTTAATCCTTAAATTATGTAATGGTATAATATACAGCATTATGTATATTATATATAACATATAATAATGTGTATCCGTATACACTGTATAATAAATACGGCTTTTGGGCAGTCCAACAGATTAGTATGTCAACATCTTAATGTTTAGCAGAAAAGTATTACTATTCACTATTTATTTCCATAGCATAACTCTTTTCTGTTTTCCTTTGGCATGAAATGGAGCAAGTGTGTTCTTACTGCAGCTTTGGGCCTTTATATTTAATTCTGCAAAAGACTGACCAGTTACCCAAAATAGCTGCCAGTGGAATCTGAGATGCTAAGGACAGCAGCTGACGTGACATGTTAGCATAAAATAGATGGCAAGAAGCCTTCTTTTCCCCTTATCTCCAAATCTTTTTGTCTCTAAAGTTTTTCTCTGCTTCTTGGGGAAGTAGGTGTCAACCTTAAGACAGAGAATTATTCAAAAATGACAAATCTTGCCTTAGGCTTATGCCATCTTGATGATGTGGATTTCATGAGACATGCCAAGTTTATATTAATGTTTGTTAATGTGATCTTATACATACAACTGCCTATTCTGTTTTACACTATATACCAATGATACTGATAAAATATGTTTGTATGGATTAAATTCTGCACTTCGTTTTAATGTATTTCTGTCTCGTGAGAAACAACTCGCTCAAAAATATGGTATTTTTCTTTTGGCAGGTACAGAAGACAGAGAACAAACATCAGTGCGAAAGCTTAGCAGTTCAGATGTTACATCTGAAAAGGTGAGAAAGTATTCCTCCGTAGATGAGGCATAATTGCATTACGATATTCTGATGACTTTTCCAAATTGCAGTCCTGAAATGTTTCAGTAATAGAAACAGTCCAGTCTTAAGGAATGACACTTACCAGTACAGTAGGAATTTTAAGCTTTCTCGTGGTAAAAATTTTGGCACAGACTTCAAAATACTTTTTCAAAATAGATTTAGTTATTAAATGATGTTTCTTGACTTTTTGTCTTACCCTTTCTTCTCTTTTTTCTCAAGAAGCTGCTTGATGATGAGGAGGAGATGTCTGAATTGCAACTTAGGCTTCTTGCACTTCAGTCTGCTAGTAAAAAATGGCAGCAAAAAGAACAACAGGTGATGAAGGAAAGCAAGGAAAAATTAACAAAAACGAAAAGTGTAACACAGAAAGTCAAAGCCAGTACAAAAGCACATTCAACAAAAAAACCTAGTGCTACAGGTAATAAGTTTAATGTTACTGAAATGGCTATCAATGGCATGACCTCTGAAATGAAAAAAATATAGTATGTTTCGTGAAACATTGGGCAATGAGCCTTTAATCCTTCTAAAACCCTATACATCTACTCAAAGCTCTAGGATTAGGGGGAACCACTTAGGTAAGGTGCAGTTAATCATGTATCTTTTCATTTAAAGCCAAGCAGGCTTTGAGGAAACAACAGACGAAGACGTCAAAAAAGATGCAGCAGCAAAAGGAACAAGACAGGCGTCAGAAAGAGGAAGACCAGAGGAAACAAGAAGAGGAAGAGGAGAGAAGAAAGAGAGAAGAAGAAATCAGAAAAATTAGGGACCTCTCAAATCAAGAAGAGCAGTACAATCGATTTATGAAGCTAGTTGGAGGAAAGAGGAGATCAAGAAGCAGGGTAACAAATTTGTTATATGGTGTTCAAGTGTTATATTTGAGATTCATGAGTGATTTCTGTCTTGCCCCTCCTGGTTCTATGTCCCTTCTGCCTCCCCTTAAAAAAAAAAAAAAGAGAAAGAAAAGCTCAATGTACTTCAGTGCTTCCAGTGTTTCAGTCCCATGCTAGACAGGGCTTCCCTTTGGGTTTGGTAAGATCAGTTTTGTATGAATTGTACATTTGCAAGTCAGTGGTAAAGCATTTTCATCTAAAGATATTTTGAATGTTGTGATCAAAGAGCAGTCTGTAATTTGACGCAAACCAGTCAATCAAACTTTCTTGGCTTTCTTCTCTTAGATTGCAGTTTTGTCTCCATCTTCAAACTTTTTGTGTCAATACAAATTCAGTGGCCTGCTTCTTTCAAAATACCAGCTGAGGGTTAGTTTCTTTTTAGTAGTCTTTAATTTGTTAAGGTACAGAATATGCTCAGACACAAAAGAGAATTACTTCAGCCTCTTTACAGGATGGCAGTTGTGTCAAATTTATGAAGGAATAGAGTTACTGCAGTGGTCATCATGCTACACTTGTAGGCTGTCTTCATTCTCTCATCTTGAGATTAGCAAAAGGCACTTGAATCACTAATGTTCTGTCTCTAAAACATTGATACACTACAGAAAAAATGACTTCATTAATTTTTTCATCATGGAAGCAGTACAGCTGCTGCAGCTTGATGCTTCAAGTGCTTGGAACTACTGATGCTGTAAGGAGAAATGAAACTGCAACTAAGGCAATTGGGACTCCCTATCTGAGGTCATGTTATAGAAGAGTCCCATTTATAATAATAATGAGTGGAAAGTTGAGGCTAAAAGTGTTTAACTGTAAACAGTAGAAATTCTAAAAGCTACCAAAATGTCTATTGCATACCTTTGAAAGATACAAATTGAGGAGTCTAAGAAGTCATATTTACCTGTTCTGCATATTTTCAGTGTTCACTGAACATTCTTTAAAGAATGCCTAACACTATACGGATGCCAATCAATCTGATTTATTAGTTGACAGTCTCTGGGGATGTTTCAGTGTGGTATGTGGCTTCTTTGGGACAATAAAAGGATTCTCCATCTGAGACATCAGTCTTGGAACAATCAGAACGTGTTTCACCTAAACACAACTTTGTCATGGTGAAGATGATCCTTGTGCAATTTTGTGGTGTTTGTAACAAGGGTAGTTCAAGTGCTCTTGGTAATTGCTGTGGCAGACTAACAGAAATAATAAAGCATTTAATTCTCTTCAGGTGTTTCAGCAATATATAACCATGGCAATTTACTAGATACATAATGACCTAATAGGTATTTAAAAATTGTTTCTATGTATCATGACAACCCACCATCCCCAAAGAGATCCAGTTTTAAAACTGCCTGTTAATTTGTGAAGTCACTACCTGCAATGGATTTGATTAAAAGGTAATCTTCAGTTTGCTCTTTTTGTATAAGCTAAGTAAATTGTATTTATAAAGCAATTAGAAGTCAAAATTATGAGGGCCTGTTTCTAAAATTTACTTTTAATTGGTTTGCTCTAAAAGAATAACATAAGACCAGCTAAATAAAATACACTTTTTTGTGTGTTTAGTCTTCAGATACGGACTTGAGATGGTCTTTGGATAAGCAGTCTACAGATAGTGCAGGAGGCATATATCAGTATGATAATTACGATGAAGTTGCTATGGATACAGATAGTGAAACTAACTCTCCAGGTAAGACTTATTTACAGTTTTCTTATATGGCGATTGGTAAAAATAGTTAAAAAGTAAGAAATGAGCTATCATTTTAGAAGGAAAGTCTGTCTTTTGAGATGTGGCAGTTATAGAACTAACATTTTAAGGTGAGCTAATTTTGTCTTGTTTTAATGCTGACTCTTTCTTCTCTATCTCTGCTGTAGTGATATTTTGAAGGTCTTCAAGGTTATACTGTTCTCATTGCAGTACTGTAGAGTTTGTTCTTTTACATTCCGAAGCAGCTGTGTAGAAAGTAAGGGCCCCAGGGTGTTGACTGGATAGACAGCAGCTTTGCAAAAAAGGGCCTGGGAGTCCCAATGAACATTAGGTGAAATGTGAGTCAGCAGTGTGGCTTTGGGTGATAAAGGCTAACTGCAGCCTGGGTTGTAGCGCCGTGACTATAATGAGTGGGTGGTTGGAGGGGGCTGTTAAACACTGACCAGACTGCATCAGTTTTCTGGTTTCACGGTAGGAGAAAGATAGTGATGTACTAGAAGGAGTCTAGCAAAGGACCTTTTTGACTAAGGGAGACTGTTTCAGGCCTGTTTTTCATGAAGTTTGTTGGGGACTGGAGCACTTGAGTTATGGAAAGAGACTGGGAGAGCTGAGTTTGTGTTGAGAAGAGAAGGCTAAGGAAGGCTTTTGCTGTTGTCTTCAACTACGTAGTGGGCATAGATAAGACAGAGCCAAACTCTTTTGCAGAGTGTGCAACAGGACAAGAGGCAACACTTAAATTCTAACAAATTCTGGTTAGGTATAAGGGAAAACTTTCACACAGGATGGTTAAACACTAGAACAGATTAACTGGAAACGTTGTGGAATCTCCATCCTGAGGTATATTTGGAATTTGACTTGACAAGGCCTTTAGCAACCTGGCTTTGGGGCAGCCCTGCTTTGAGCACCTGTGCTGGAGCATATGCCTTCCAGAGGTCTCTTCTAGCCTAAGTCATTTATTGACTCTGAGTTTGAGGTGCATTTAAGGTATTCAGGTTTCCTTGTTCCATCTCAATGTGTGCAGTGTTGAGAAAGCTTCATTAGGCATACTATTTTATTGGCCATTTTTATTATCTTGCTTTTCATCTTCCATTCTTTTTTTTTTTTTTTTTATCTTTTCTTGTCAGCCTTCCTTATACATTAGTTTGCTAAAATACTGCACCTGCTGTTTTGGACATGTAAGCTACATGAATCTTCTCTTGATGAAGCATCTCAAGCTCTAGTTTTATGTTTCATAATTCCGTATCCGCTGTGCATTTGGTCTGCTTTTGTCCTAGTTTCTATTGTATTTTTGGTAGCCAGTAATCAGGACACTCAAAGATACATAGTTTAAGAAGGTTGATTCTTGCAAATTAAATCAAATATGAGGGCTGAACCATTTGGAATCATTACCTTAGTAGTACTATTTGGCTGTACTTGCATTTCGTATGTAAAATAGAAAAAGGACAGGTAACTACTCTTTGTCTGTACATATATGTAAGAGGTAAATGCACTGTGTGTCTGGTGTTACCTTTCAAATTGGTGCATAGTAGAAACATTTGTTGTCTCCTTCTGGTGCATTAAATCAGTTGAAGTATAAGCATGAGTTGGTGTTTAGTAATTACCTGCCAGATTTCTTATACTCGCTAATTTTTTTTAATTACAGCTGCTTCTCCAGTGCAGCCTCCTTTCTTTGAGTGTCCGATAGGATATTTTCCACCTCCAGTACCACCAATTTCCTTGCCACTGCCACCTCCGATTCCAGTAAGTAACCTTGAAAGGAGTGCGTTTTTGAAAATGTTGATAATTCTCATTTTGTATCTTATTTCTAATGCTAGAGTTAGGATTAAATTTAGATTCTGTTTTTGATACAATTCTCTATTTGGTGATTCCCTTGAACTACCTGATAGACTTGTGGTTGCTTTTTTAAAACTCTTTATTTCAGCTATTTTTTTGCTGATCCAATTCCCGTTTAATTGAAGTTCTCTCTATTTTGTCTTCATTGTTAGAGCTATGCTGTTCCCTAACAGAAAGCAAAAATTACCTGAAGCACATAAGGAAAAATAATGATTTGGAATTGTTAGTGCAAGGCAACTTTGCCTCTTATCTCTAGGCCATGTATGTAGATATGCTTATTGTCTGACTTACTACCTTGAGGGGTGTCCTGGTTTCAGCTGGGATAGACTTTCTGGTAGCTGGTACAGGATTCATGAAATAATTTAGATCTTAGCCTCTGCTAAATAATTTAGGTCTCAACCTCTGTTAAATAACCATTAGTAGTGATTTTCACATTTTAAACCCTTGTTTTCCTTTTTCTCTCAGCCTGTACCGTCTTTGAGCCAACTTTATGTAGAGGGTATTTCTTGTGTTTCGCTTGAGCCGCCTCCACCTCTTCCACCTCTTCCCCCTGAAGAGCCTGAACAGCCACCAAAACCTCCATTTGCTGATGAGGAAGAGGAAGAGGAGATGCTGTTAAGAGAAGAATTACTCAAGTCTCTAGCCAACAAACGAGCTTTCAGATCTGAGGTATTCCATTGGTTTTTGAATGTAAACCTCTAGATGGCAATCTTGACCAAAACTTAAATGTGACCTGCTAAGTGAGGATTACAGGCTTTTTTATGCTGCCTTTATGATGACTTAAAAAAAATTTAAAAAAATTCTCTGAATTTCCATCACCCACTGCCCCCCAAAAGAAACTGAAACAAAAGCCAGTCTGGAACACCCTTTGAATTGTAAATTGCAGCTTGTCTTTTATTTCTGAAGGAATAATAAGGTACTGAAAATTGAGTATGTTCAGGGGAATGGGCATTTTATTTTCTGCAAAAAAATGTTTATTATCTATCAGCTGTCAGTTAGAAAACGAGACACAACTTTGTTTCAACCTTCTAGCAAAAAGAGTTAGGAGACATTAACTGTTTTGTTTTTTGTTGTTTTGTTTTTTTGGAGTGAGAAGCAAAGTTTGTGGTTTTGAAAACTTGGATTGTTTTTGACCTCATTAAAAGGTTGCGGATCTTTTGCGGTTGACCTGTGAATGACTGGCATATTCTTGTGTGCCTTTTTGATGTTATTGCAGAATTGTGAGATTTGTCTAATACATTTGGATAGTTTGCCTAAATAATAATTCCATGTTCGAAAACATGTATGGAACAATCTCATTTATGGTTATGTCTTTTAAAATAGCTGTGTGTAGTGTGTATTCTTATGACCATATTTTTGTTTTATTTTGTTAGGAAACTTCAAGTAACAGTGGTCCGCCTTCCCCTCCTGTTCCAGATAATTTGCACTCTGTGCCAAGAAGCAATCTGTCCGCTGTCAGTATTAATACTGTGTCTCAGCCACGGGTACAAAATACAAAGTTTGTCAGAGTACCAAGGCCTCCACGAGCAGTGATCACAGTAAGGAAATATTGGTGCTTTCTATTTATAAGACTATGAGTTGAAGTTGTCCTCAGTTCAAGTGAACAGCAGACTTAAGGTTTTCTAGTGATACAGCACAGAATGGTGGAGCTTCAATTAAACATTTGAATTACTAGTAACTTTGATAATCCATATGCTTCTCTAGAAAGAATTTGACACTGAAGTAGAATTTACATCTTAAGAGAGCACCAAAACATGCCAGCACTCATCTGAACTAAAAGAGACTGTAAATACAGTTCAATTAATTTCTTTGCTAGATTAGCACAGACTAAAGGGTGCTGTTCAGTGGTAGCTGAGCCAATCTGATCGCTGTTTGTTGTCAGAATAGAGGTGGTCTTGCTCTTTCTCCTGCTCCTGGCTGAATGGCATCTCCCTTCTTTTAAACTGGGGTCTGGAGCATCAGTCCTGTGGCTTAACTTACTTAACATGCTAAACTGGTTAGAAAACTAATATTGGGGGGAAAAAAGTACTTTTCCTTCTAGGGGGAGTTGAATTTTTTCAGTGAGCAGTGTGTGGGTGTCAGAGCTAGTACAAAAGTGGTGGCAGATGGCATGTCTGCGTGGTGGAAGACAGAGGAGAGAGTATTCTCTTTAGGCAGCAGACTTTGTTACATTAGCTGAAGCCATATTCTGTAACTTGACCTTCATTTGAATGGTCGTGGGAGGTATGTGAAGCCAGCATTTGATTTGTGATGTCTGCAATCTCCTTGGATTGCTGGAAATGTGTTATAAAAACATATTTGCCTGTGTTACGCCAGACTGGAAGCCCATATAATCTACCGTTCTATTTATGGCAGTGAACCATACAAGGTGGATAGTTTGTGATTATTTTAGCAACACATCTTCGAGAGCTTGGTTTGTTGTACCTCTTTCCCATGCAGATTCTCTAATGAATAGTGTGATTGAGTCCATACCTTTGCCTTTCTGTCAGTGGAGGGTGTCTCTAATAAACTAATTTTTTTTCTTTACTAAATTTGGAAGAATATATAGTATCTTTGAGACTATTGCATCACTATCAAATCTAGCTGTAGCTGGCCAACAACTTTCTTGCTTATAAGTGCAGGCTTATGATCACTTGGTCACCATGGCCGTAATGGGGAGAAAAAATAAAAGCTTAAGATGGTAGAGACCCGAATGTTCCTTTTTTGGTCATTTTAAGGCCTACTTTCCTTTCTGTAGCAAAATTGTGCTCTTAAGCTTAAAGTGGATGTATTTTTTTCTTTCTGTACCCATATTCACAATCTACTTTAAATTCTAGATATAACCAGAGTAGTTGTTCAATTTGGGCATGCTTACATCCTTTCTATAATAATTTCACATTTACTTAAATTTTTGAGTGTTCTTACGTTTAAATACTAGATCTCTTCTGAAAAAAACCCTTAAATTACCACATATTCTATTGTCCTGAGACTTCATTAACTGTTGTTCCATAAATGAGGGAGAACATGTTACTAGGGAGCTGTTTGTTTGTTTTAGTAACATGATAAATGTCTCTTTATGAGCTGTGCTGTTGAAAGGCATTATGTAAATGTTAAAAAACCTGCAGCTGAAGTTCAGTGCCTGTTGCTAATGATGGTTAGCTTAGTTAAAGCTGACAGATTACTACCTTGTATTTTAATCAGCTAGCTTGGCTAGTGTCTTTTTTACAAAAATGATTATAGAAACAAAGCATTTTGCATTTGTTAATAATCTTTTTAAATAGCTTGGGATATAGAATATTTATATAAAAAATAGCTGTGTTTTTTAAAGAATTTGCTGCCAAATAATGTTCACAGGAGACTAGTCACAAGGTATTTCTGTCCTCTGTGAAAACAAATCAATATGAAAACAATATCAATTACTCCTGTTAGTTTAAGCTTTTGAAAACAATTTGTACTGAATGCTTATGAGTTGTTTAAACTTTTGTAGTATTTGGTATTTCTTAGTAGAGCCTAAAAAAAAAAAATTAACTCATGAGAGTTTAATTTTGACCTTAAAAACTGATAGTTTTTCTGTGAGCATTGTTGGATATATCCAGAAATTAAGAAAGGTATAGAAAATACAAATTCTTCAGGCTTTTGAAATCTAATTTCATAGTTTTGGGGGCTTGGTAGCTTTTGAATGTTCTGAGTATGCTGTACCAAATTTCAGAAGAGGTTTTAAATTTACAAACCTTGGGATTTCTTCTGTTGAGTTGAGGACCTCTGCATAGTGAAATAGCCTACAGATATTGGTTTGCTTTTTCAATGACATCTTGTAATCCTTTTTCAAAGTAGTCATGGACACTCAGGAGTCTGTTCACCACAGACTGAAAATATGTCTTAGAATGTTAGGGAGAGATCCTGCATTACATCTGCAGTTGAAGCTAATTTACTGAAGGCAGTGTGATGGTAGTTGCCTGGTGTTACTTTACTGGTTGTTAAATGTTTTGCTGAACCACATCTGAAAATAACACTTGGGAAAAAACACCTGGAGAAAAGCTGACTTTGACCGTCCCCACTATCAGCTTTTCCCCTAGAAGAAAAATGGGAAGGCAGTTAGAGAAAGTTTACTCTGCACAACTGTGCCAAAAGCAGCTTGGCACCAAGAGCCAGTGACAGGTAAGGGGTGTATTGGGCATCTGAAGATGAGGAGATGGGTGGGGTGTTGCCTGACTAATTCAGGTTTCCATAGAGCTACAGCCAGAGAATATTTGTGAGGAGAGGACCAGTGCCTTGTTCCGTTTTCTTCCACCAATATAAATTGGATTTTCACCTACCTGTGCTATGGCACTGTAAAAATGATGCAGCTGCAGTACATTCAGAAGTAGTAGATATGATCCTTATTTTAAGAACTGTCCAGAAAGAGAATATAAAAAAGAAATTATTGTGGAAATTGGGTATTTTTCATCTTAAAAAGTGTTTTTTTTTGTGGGGTGTGTGCTTTAAAAGGCACTTAGAACTTTGAAGAGGTTCTGTCCTGAGGTAAAGGTTAAATGTATAACTGTAGTTGTTGAGACTTGGAAGAGGGGAAGAGCAGTCCTGGAAATGTGAACTGAGTTGCTTCTTTTCAAGCTGTAACTCCAGAGCATTTGAGGTTAATCTAAATTGTCTGCTTGTTTCTGCATCTTTCTTTGTGCTGGAATTGGCAGTCATCTGATCTTCAGTGAGCTGTTTCAGTTAGTGATGGTGGCAAAAAGTGATTAATTTTGTTCCATTTGTTCTTTATTTACTGTTGGTGTTCTGCCAATTTAACTGCCTGAGCAGCTCACTGTAAGGTCAGCTAAGTGTAACTGTGGGACAAGAGGCATCGCAACTGTGTGGCACAAAGATGAGGGAGTTCTGGTATGTCTGGCACAGCATTTCTAATGCAGGCTTGATTGATTGTTACCTCTCAGTTACTTAAAATTGCTTGCAAATGGAGGAAGATAATTTTCATTACAATTCAAATAATTTATGAAGGGGAGGAGTCAAAGGTTTGAGATCTGTGTGCTATGACCATGGAAATGTAAATATGCTGCAGATACTTGGGAACAGGTTGAAAAAGTTGGAGTACCTTTCATGTTACAGTATCAAGAATGGGTACAGTGTCTTGTAGTGGAGATGCACGAATGCTTAGGGTTTTTTTCCTTACAATGTGGAATTCATGTGCCTTGATAAGAAAAGAAGTTAACCTCCCTCTTCTTTTCTAGTAAATATG
>JANHGO010004072.1:0-25749 GCA_024606505.1 Aquila spilogaster | reverse complement strand
CTCCGAGGAAGTGGTTTAGGGGGCCTGGCTGGTGCTTGTGAACCATCTGTTTCAAATAAAGGAGATAGAAATCATTATAAAGTAGATTAAAAATTGTATTACAGGTAGGACAAGACTCATGAAGCACTTTGCAAATGGAAATTCTAAACTAACGTGAAGAGATACTTTAATTCTATGATTCTAATTCACTGATTTATGTCATTTTAAAATTTGGATAGAAACTAGAATCCTCAGGAACATCTAGAATGGAAATAATGAAGTACTATTTCAATAATATGGTAAGAATGTGCAAGTTACTATCTAAATTATCCAAAGCTAGAAGAAAAAAGAAAGTATGACAAAATAGTAAAGATGGTGAAAATAGCCAGTCACAATTTTAAAGGCTATCCACTCAACCTCCAGTTCAAGAACTTTTTCACAGTCTGTTTAAAAATAAAAAAAAATAAATTGATAACTGTTTTATTCAGTGCTAAGTTGCACTGAGAGGAATCCAGCCAAACGTGTGAAGGAGGAAAATCCTTCAGTTATGAGAACATCTTGCAGATCCTGTTCAGTCAATTGCAGGTCATTTCATGCATACCAGTTCGCAAAAATACAAACAACTAGATTTCCAAAAGAAAAAAGAAAAAGTGTAGTTCAATTAATTTCAGTGGTGAGAACAGAACATGATCCTTCTTCCTCAATCCTCCTTTGAAAATATCTTCCTTTTCTTTCTCTTCTTTAGAAAGGTTACCTTCACAGTTAATGTTGGTGCTAAGAATCATGATGTACTGATGAAAAGAGCTAATATTCAAACTTCCTAATCTTCTGAGAGTCAGAGCTTCGTGCTCAAGTAAACTTGGTGCTTTACTGAAACCTCTTTATCCTCACTGATTCCACAATAAGAAGCTTAAATACAAGCAGGCATAGTGCAGAGATGACTTTCAAGAGCAAAGTACTTAAAATAAATAAAAAAAGAGAAGTCTTAAATCCTTCAAAAAGGGTTTTGAAATGTTCCATCAACAGTGACTTTGATAGACAAATTAGAGGAATTTCTGACTGTGACACTTCCTGTTTACTTAGACTGACAGTAATGGCATTTTGCAGCGTTAAGTACTCCAGAGGCTTTTTGTCTTTTTACTGATGAAAGAATTTGGTATTTCTAATATTACTGTTACAATATCCTACTTATCATAACACTTGATAGAGAGAACTGTAATTCAACAGGGTGCATTAAGCATTTCAGATGGATGAAAACAGTTCAGTACATTGCACATCTATCCAAAGTGTATTTTTCTCTCAGTTCAGTTTCCACACACTCTGACAGGAGTGTTTCCAGAAATTTAACTAAATTTCTTAATTCAAAGAAGAGAAGCAAATAGTACTGTTAACAAGGTGGTGTTACTTATGTAAGAAATGGATGAGGGTACTTGGATTAAGAATTAAAATAAAAAGGTTGATGTTAATTTTGTTCCAATTGTATCGCCTATTTTCTGTGCACTCAGTTATGACAACCTACAGGCAGTATGGACTACTTATTGTTATGAAGTTTTATCTCTGACTCATCTTTAAAGATGAGAAGCATTATGTAAACACTAATCATTCTAATAAACACAGCACAAGACAAATCCAAACCTGCAATGAATGTGTGGGAGATCAATGAAACACACTGGATTGAGAAGTCAGTTATAGCTCAGGAAATGCAGTTAATATCTAAAAACTAAACCACATCAGGAACAGGTTTAGATATCTAATTTCACCTATTTTAGAAAATACAAGAATAACAGAAGAATATTCTTCATATTTAAAATAACAATATGCCATGTTAAAAACAATTTGCTTTCCTTCATAGACATATTAAACTGTTGTGATATGCAGAACATTTTGTCACAAACTTATTTATTTAGCATAAAATTTCTTTGCAAACATTTACCTCTGGGCTCCCTATACATCAGACAGATTCTTCTCTGTGCACATGCATGCACGAGATGAGGTAATTTTTACTCTAACCAGCCTAACACAAGCTTGAAACTGAAGCTATTTCTCATACATAGCCTTCACTTTGCTGATGCTTCCTAAGAAACTTTTTTAAGTGATCGCACCATTTTGAAAGGTCATTTTTAATTCTGCCAGCAAATTTGCAATGTATGCATTTTATTCACACCCTAATGACATCCTTCTATAGCACAGATATCTCAGCTCTTCTCTAACTAAATTTCCATTATGAGAAACATTTCTTTCAATATCTCCACATCCATATAAAATTTGAGCTGAAGCTGGGTATCACATTGGATCCTGAGCTTACAGATACTAAGCCTAAGCTGCACATCCATCTGGATGCTGAGATAGCGGTATTTAAGCAGAACTTCCCTTCCCAACCTCCCATTCTTTGATGTTTCAGCCACCACGGATGCCTAACTAAAAATTCAAACAGATTTCCTAATTGTATAATTCAATTAATAGTTTCCACAGCCAGAAGTCTCCCCCTACCACACTTCTGTAATTCAGCACTAGATTTAACTCTTAGGAAACTGACTAGTATAAAGGCAGAGACAGACTCATTTATTCAATGTCTAAAAACCACGGAAAAAAGTTGCAAGGTGTGAAGGCTCTGTGATACCGTGGGAGGAGAATATTTGTAGTGACGCCAGCTGTCTCTGTTCCTCTCTGCTGTGAAATGACCCTCACTGCTTCTCCAGTATGTTCCATGGTCTTTCACCAGTAGATGGAAAAGCACCAGGGAAACAGGCAAACAGAGAATCTGAGTGCCAAGGGTTTGCTGTACAAGGCCAAGGCCCTCTGTGGAGCTGTGGCATGGTGTGCACAGGAATAAAGCACACCAAAGAGACATCTATGCTAAAGAATGAACAGAACAGGAAGAAAGTGAGAAAGGAGTAACTGCATATTTTGTTTCACCAAGCTGTTAGGTACTATCTTCGTATTTTGCATTAGCATAACTGATGTTTTTCCTTGGGGTTCATGGAAATTCACCCTGAAATAATGCGTCACACTCCTCCAATCACTCCCCCACTCCTAAATTTAAATATTTAATTGTAAAGGTATTTAAATTTGCATGCAAATGCTTTAATAAGGCCAGATGAGCGATCAGGTATATGCTATACTCAACTAGCCATTATATTCTTAACTAGCCATTTGAATCAATTTCTTACAGAATAGCTGAATAATGTATACTAGAGGCCTAATTTTCATCTACCTTTCCCACACGTAATTGGCTATGCTTTGGTAAAATATCAATGAAAAAGAAAAGGAATCTCATTTGCTTTACTGTTATTGTAATAATTTAAAAGTGATGTATTTAAAATGTTTGAAAAATTATGCCTTTGGGATAGTTAGTTGTATAGCTGAGAACTATTCCTTGTGTTCCATACTAAATCTAAATACATGGCTCAATTAGAATGAAATTGTCACTACATGTTAACGAGTCAGTTAAACATCAGGACAGCAAACTTACAGTCAAAATGAAGCACATAAGTCAAAGGACTCCTAATGCTACACTAGGGAGCCAGTGGCTAAATGATAATTAGATTTTAGAGTGAACTACATATTCTTTCCAGCTAATTCAAAGAACCACCATACGAAAGGGCTGAAATGAAGAACTTCTTAAGTGAACTGATTCAATCAGAATAAATATAAAAACTAAAGTTTTAAGCAGAGTTACAATCTCTACATTATATTTTTTATATCATAGCATAATCAGTACATCTTGAAGTTCATCAGTTCCACTCTATGGAAGTACTGTCACTGTAAAAACAACCTTCCAATTAAGAGTATGACATGATCTATCACATAGCTTTCGTTTAATTGAAATTAAATCACATATCTTGCTGTATGTCAAACTGATTCAGAGTGATATTTACAGCAAAGGTCAATACATTTAGATGTTTCAGAAGAGGGCTATGGGAAAAAATATTTAGATAGAACAGTATATACTGAGTGGTATCAAAAAGCTCCAAGAACTTAACCAGCAAAGATCTTGCAGTAATTTAGAAAAACTAGAAACTGTTCCACAGAAGAAGTGCAAGAAATAAACATTTTTAAAAGGTAGTCATAATTTGTGTTATAAAATAACTCTGTCAATAAATCAGGCTAATATAGTAAGGCAAATAGACTCCCTCACAGTGTCATATATGAAACATGCATTATCAAACAAGTGTTTTTCTAATGATAGGAAAAAACGAGTAACTGTGTAACGTTAATAATGGTATCCTCCCCAAAGTGCTACCATTTATTAAAGGCATCACACACATTCTCAGATGTGCTCTTCACTGAAGACTCTGTAGCTTAATCTCTCCTGTACTTTAGTTAGAAAATAGATATTCTTTCCTATTCTCCAGAAGAGTGGAACTACACATTTGTAAGAAAGAAATATATAATTATTATTAAAAATTGCACAATTTTTCCACTTGTTACTGTTGCAATTAAACACTTGTGACTATTAAGACTGAAAGACTACAGAAGTAAGTCCTTCCATTTCTTCACACATTAGAAAATAGTTCCCACATACAATTCACTCTATCTGAAGAATGAATAGCGTTTAATGGTTCAGACAATCACTTTTTTTTCCTTTGTGGTACCTCTCCACACTACAGAATGATGCAGGTGGAACAATCTTCCCCCTTCTCCATACACGCAACTAAAGTAAACAAAATTTGCCTACCAATTGGCAAAAGTACTTTGGAATACAAGTAATACTGTTACTATTTTAATATATTTAAATTAATTTAAATATATATTTCCTTTATGTAGTATTAGTATACTCTGAAAACAGTAAGTACAATATTAATAGCAGAGGTACCTATTTTGCTGCAAGATTGAATTTGAGTTGGTTTTGATTCTTGCAGTTTCAATAAAAAGTATTTTAAATTTTTTTTAGAGCCTCAGATAGGAATACTAGCAAAAAAGATCAGAAATTAATAACACAAGTAATAAAACAAAACTGGAAGAGGCTTATGGTCCCTGAATAACTTCTGATCTCCTATATACTCAAAGATAGCAGTAATTTCCTTGCTTTTCTCAAAAAAAAAGGGACACTAGAAATCACAGCATTCTACTTGGCATAAACTAGTGCCATAGTATTTACATAACCCCAAAGAAACAAGTGGCCATTTTTACCTATATATTGCAGAACTTCAATCTCTTTTAAGCCATTGATTATTTTGTGCTTTTGTAAAGCAATATTTCTGCTGCCAATTGTCTTATTTGACATTATAGATTAAAGTTATCTGTCTCATAAAGCTGTAACTTTCTACAAGAACAGTTTTCTACCTTACCTGAAGAGGGAGGAAGCTGATCATAGTCTTGAGATGTCCTATTTGTTTTGACGTTTTCTCCAGTTACTCTACGAACAGGTGGCAAGGGAACATGACCGCTTATTGCATCAAAATGAGGATCTGTAATAAAGCAATAAAGCGTCTTAGAATAATTAGAACTCTTACTTGGTGAAGAGGAAGGGCTGATACACAGAACCTAGCCTTAAAAGAGCCTCTTCTCAAGAAAAAAAAAAAAAACACATACCCATACAGAGGTGTTACCCAAAATGTGAGCATATGCATCTATATATCCAAATCCAGCACTTGCATAGAAGACATGTACCTGTATCTTGAGGAGACCAAAACAGGAACAAAAGTGGTCTACCTTGCACTATTGCTCTTCTGTTGACACTCATGATGCACCTTTCAAATACTCAGCCCTGACACTCAGAGGACTTTGGCTGGTAAAATATAGAAGTTGCAAGACCTGAAAGAGCAAAATTAGAAGTATCCCTGCTAACTAGTTTGGTTAGAGCTCAGTTAACACTTGAATGCTTTGCAGTCCACCAAGACCGCAGGTCAGATTTCTTATGTGCAAACATCACAGGGACAGCTAAAAGCTGTGAGGAGTTCTGTCTCCTGATTAGAGGAACTGAATTTAAAAAAATCAGAGCAATGTATAGGCCTGGATTACTGTGGCCCCCTTTAAAACACTCCTATTTTTTATCTTCTCAAATAATGTGAAGGCAGTTGAACAAGCTTTTAACATCATCCTGGACCGGGCTTCTGCTCTTGATTCAAAATGTGTGCAACCTTTTCCTATTGTTGATGGTGAGATTATTATTCTAACCTCATGGGCTCAGAAGAATAGCTAAGATATCACTCTGAAGACTTGCATGGAAATCAGTCCTCAAAAAATGCATCATAAATCACTTGCAGGAGTTTATTTGGCACAATGCAAAGTGTGAAATACGTCAATATGTCTTTAGAAATACCATAAGAATCAAAAAGGAATTTAAAAAGACCATTTCACAAATGCATGTATGCTCAAGTAGATGTGCATACTTACAAGACTAGTGAGAAGTGCTGTTATAAGATTGTATTCGCTACGAAAATATGAAGAAGAATGAATGGCCACAAATACATTCTCCAGATTTTAAATTAAAGGATAATTATTTTTTTAACATTATCAGTGATGCTTCTTCAGATTATTTGAAAATAATATTTAAAAACTCTGCATGTATCTGGGAACTGCAGACAGATCAACAGAGCTTGCATGGTTCTGGGGGTAAGGGAGGACTTTCTTTTTCCTCTCACCATTCATATTAGAACTGAATGGTGCAGAGTGTATTTCTGCCTCAGATTACACAATTGAAGCACCCGTTCAGACTGACGTGCTAAAGATTACATTATTTTTATTTGGAAGTGTTGAAGCTAATTTAGTTCCTGGTTCTATATTTGTGATCAACCTTTACATCCTGCAGTGTGCTTAATCTTTTTACCTGGATACACACAGAAGTTGAGTTCCACAATATCAAACATACACAGTTTTGGTGAATCACTCAATATTCAGATCTCAACTGATGGTAAAAAATAAATATATATATACATACACACAATGAAAACATTTCAAAACAGGTTATTTCTGTTCAGTCTAAATTAGCTCACTTTAATAACACAGCTGGCATCATTCACAAAGGTCAGAAAAACACCCTACAACCTGGCAGGCTATTATGAATTTGCATATATTTGCTTGTCATCTACATTCCTGCATTCCTGTGACACTATCACTGAAACATTTAAATTTAAACCCCTTGATACAGTTTATCATTGAGAACAGATACAAAAGGGGAAGAAATCTAATCACAGATATTCTTGGAACAGATAAACATAGACACCAGTATTCTTTGGAAGATTCTGTATAGGAGGAAGAAAAAGCCACTTGGTAGACGTGCTCTGTAACTCACAAAAACCCGTATTATCAGCAACAAATTAACAACTTAATTAACCCAACAATCAAACACACATCAACTCAAAGTTACGAATTTTAAACATAACTTTCATTACTTTTGTGAGCAAAATACTGGACTAAAAATGTGATAGTGATTTGTGGGAAAAGCTAGGTGAAAATTTGACTACTAATAAAAAAAATATAAAAACACAGGGTCCTGCAGCTGTGTTCACAATTAATACAGTTTTGCTGCAAAATTTTACAGCAACAATTCTAACAATACAGGGCATTATTTTCTCAAGTACCAACTTGGAAAAAAGAACAAACCATATGAATTATTAATGAACTACAAAAAACAATGGAATTGACAAGAATATACATACTAATACCTCAGATAAGAACAGAAAACTTGGTACTTTGGAAGTAACAATTCCTATGAGAAAAGTACATTTTAACAAAACGTCTTGCCTCGTATAAAAATATTGACTTTATCTTATTACTTTCTAATAACGAAAAGCTGAGTTGCCTTATTCTGTGTTTTTTTCAACTCCACCATTCAAAAACAGTTAAAAAAAAACAAAGCAAAACTATTTCTTATATATCTGAATATTGAATTGTAGTCAAAACAAGACTTCAGAAGCCTAATGACAACTTTACTGCATAACAGTTTCACTTCTGGAATAAATGAAATAAAATATACTGTTTCTTTTTATATTCCTACCAGGATGAAGGAAGAATTCATGTCCTGAAGGAGGTCGACTTCCGGAGCCAGATGGTTTTGTGTGCTCAGTGATGCTGTGCCTAGCAGGTGGTGGTGGTGGTGGTAGTGAAGGAGGTGAGCTATCAAACGCATCTTCACCTGCATTTAGGAAAGACTTATTAGATGAAGAAAACTCCATAAAGCATCATAGAATAGTTGAAAATTGCTTTTTCTCTGGCTCCTGTGGCCTTTGCTCCTAGGGTCTGTCTAGCAGTTCAGTAACTGCATTAATGAAATTGTTGGCCTGACTTCTTACTATGCACAGTCCTCTCCTAAAACATGCTCTAAACGACCATTTGCATTGCTCAGTTTCTTTCCTGGGATGGAGAGGGGGAGGAAAGTCTTTTAAATGGCTCAACTATGAAGACTGTATGGTAATGAACGTCTCATTGATTATCAGTGTAGAATAACAATAACACTTCAGTGGCTAAGAAAATACATTCATATTCAAATACCAATGCAGACTACATCAAATCCACTACATTTATACCATACGTTATCTTTATCTGCTGTTCTAAAGCTCTAACCCAAGATATAAAGTGAATTTAGTATACTTGGTAAAATAACTGTCCCCTTACATAAAGGTAACGCAGACAGGAATAGTTACCAAGCAGCGTTCAAGAGGTTTTATGGAACCAGAGAATCAAATGATGACACATAGAATACACTCTAGCAATGATACAATTGAGTTTATTGATGAAGGTGGGTATGATGGTCAAGCTCAATCCCAGCATACAGGCAGAGTGGCTTCTTTAATATTATTGACCTCAAAATGTTAAGCTCGTTCACACAAGACTAAGTCTGGACTGGAAAAGATAGCTTTTTGTGACTGTAGGCAGCAGTGAGTTTTGAACTGTCCTTTGATGTTGGAAAAGTAATACAAACAAACTTACTAACGTAACATAATTAAACTTTCTTTGGCTTAAATACCATCATTTTGTCAGTCATCTTTTTTATATGCTAAAGAAAATGTAATTATTTAAGCTACAATCAGAAACCCTCCACGCATTAAATCTCAACAATCCGAGTAAGTTTTTAATCTATTTTACACAGAACAGTTTTGTTTTTCTTTGTAGCTTGAATCCAGACTTAGTTTATCTACTCATCTGTCTTGTATGAGGGCTTATAGACAGATGCGACATTGGCAAGTATTGATGTACAGTTGTAATTTTTAGCCCATAGTTCGTTTGGTACTCTTAACATACTCAACATTTGTTGTTTTTCAGTAAACATGGCATTTGGTTAATCTAGGTTATGTAAACCATTAAATGTAATCAGCAAAAAGTCTGCAACCTAAAGGGGGCACCAGAAGATCATAATCGGAGGGTGTCCTGTTGAGCAAAGAGCTGTGTTTTGGGTTGTCTCTGGCAGGAGGCCGTGCAGGTGGCAAAGGTACCGGAACAGAAGGTGCATCACAGACATCTCCTGAATGACACAATTACAAGAAGTGAATGTTTTCTCGCTGTACCCCTGGAATAGCACAGAGTAAGTTTTTTTTTGTGAAAAGGTGAAAAATTAAAACGTACCTAACTCTGGATGTTTTGATTTCTTCATGTCCGGAGTAGCGCTGTGTGTTCCATTTGTTACTCCAGCACATTGACCATTCTCACAAACCCTGAAGACAGGCATTAAAAAGGAAGTAATCTATCAGTTAACCAAGTATTAATTCATAGAATTACAAAGTGCTTAAGCAAGCAGTCCACCACTCAGAAACAAATGAAATTTTTTTTTTTTTTTGACTTATTGCAGATTATTTTTTTATAAAATGACTGCTCAAAGACCATGGGAAAATAACATGGAAGAAAAGCCTTGCACAGTATTAAATATTGTTTAAATAAATGTCAAAGAATTGGAAAATGACTCCTGTCATTGAAGCTGCAGATCCTGCATATTCAGAAAGAATCAGAAAGTTTCTCTAGACCATCGTGCTAAACAATTCCAATTTAAAAATTAAAAACCACAACTACACACTGTGTCATTATTATCAAACGTTGGCAAATCTGCTAGAGCTATATACAGTTAGAATTTCACATCTTGGGTTTTTACTAATATTGTCAACATTAGTAAAACTATCTCTTCCAGCCATATAGAAAGGAGGAATGAATAAAGGTCTGTAATCATTTAAAATACATAAACAGGACAGAGGAAGTGAAATTGTGTTTGTCAACCCAAGAGTTATAACTAGGAGTAATGAAATAAATGAAAGAATAATTACAAGACTTTAAAACACAATCAAAAAACAATGAACAAATAAAACTAATTGTAAGAAGTATTTTATTATGAATTAATTTCCTCAGGGAAGTGGTAGAGGAAGCGTTGCTTCCATCTTAAAAATTAGATTGGTTCAATCTCTCAAATGCAGTGGATGCAACACTTCCTTTGACTCATCATCATATATACTAAAGAATTAAGAATCTGTTCTACTTCAGGATGAGTCTACTCTGTTTTCAATAAATTAATCAACATAAGTAGGTAAGGTAATCTAACATGGCACCATTTAAAAACTCTTCCTGAAGAGTCCAGTAAAGTAATCAATTTACAAATCATCCTGAAATACCTGTTTACACTGTCAGTAGACAGCACCAAAAGAATAGCAGCAAATTAGTACTAACAAGCAAGACTGCTGTCTTCTTCTTTTCAGAAAAAGCATTATTATGAAAGGATAGTGTGACTAACACATCACTTTTCTAATACTAGTCTAGTTACACTAATGCTGAAATTCATTCTTTCCATTTTTTTTTAATTGCTGAACTTGCCTATATGTAGGAGGAGATCAGCTGTAACAAACCAGACAGTTAACTGACCTGCCATAAAATAAGACCGTGAATCATCTCTTTTTATTAATCTTGTACAATTTTTAGAATTGACAGATCTACTAGCAAATTAGCAAGAAATCTTGGAATTGATGTAATTTTAGAATAAGATGGAAGAATTGTTTGTAAATTTCAAAAAATCTGAAATAAATTCTGCAGGCTCTTCTGTTTACTGAAATCACTAAGCATTATCCAAGAGCTGAGGATGCAAGGCTTCGGAAAAAGAGGTAAAATAAGGTGACACTGAAAGGTGCTAAACATTTATGACAATTAAGAAAAAAAATCATTAATGCTTTTGCTAGATAATACTTATAAGTTAAGTTTTAAGATATACATCCTATAAGATTTTAAAAAAGTGTAGATGGAAAGGCTTTTTTCCCCCCAGTTCCTAAGCATACAGTGTCAACTTGAATCAAGATTGTTGAGTAGGGCATTTAAGTGCTCAAGATCATAAAGCTAAGACAACTGTGTAACATTCACATCCATGCAATGAAGGCTGTATCACCACTTCAACAATTCTGTTATTCATGTTATAAATGCTCAACAGCAGAGGTCTAAAAAATTGTAATTGGCTTATTTTGTGATAAGAGATACGTTGAACTTTATTGATAGTGGGTTCTTGACATCATATTATGATGGGGAGAGAAAAAAAGGCAATACATCACTGTATTCTTTAACAGCAGAAAAGCCTGAACTTTGTAAATCAGTAATTGGTTTCAATATCATACTTTTGACCTACAGGACAAGTAAGGAATTGGCCCTTTTTTCTCCCAAGATTTATTCTCTTCACTCCAGACATTTAGATTTTCTTTATGACTCAAAGATCAAGAAGTTCACCATGAATGACATAGCCTTCAGATGTCACATTCTTTGTCTCAAAATCTCCTTGCTATAATCTATTAATAATTCATGAGTGTGACAGTTTGAAGATAATACTTTAGAATATGTTTAAAGCAAACGAGCCTTATTCCATGTGAGTAACAAAGAAGTTCTCTTCCTGAGAAGCGGTGTTCAAAAAAACAACAAATATCATACCACAGAGATACAATACAGTGAACTTCACAGGAATATGATTGTGGTGGTGGTAAAATGAAACAGAAGAATAAATAACACAAGTTTGAAAAGATAAAACATTTTAGACATCATGCAACCATCACTATAAATGTTTAATACAATTAAATTTTGGAAAAGACAGACTTTGGTTAGTAAGTTGCTTTCAAGATTGCTAAAAGACCTTACCGAGCAACAGGTTTTATGTTATGACAATGAGGTGGTTGTGAGCTCAGTATTACAGAATGTGAAGAAGGAACTTTGTATTCATCATCATCATCCGTATGATCCCTTGATTTATCAGACAGAGAATTTGCTGAGGAAACAGGGCACCTATGGAGATGAGAAAGATCAGTTCTGCTTTAACTGTTAGATAATTGTCCTCAGTACAATATAGAAGATACTTTTCTTTAACATAAACATCCTTAATATGTGCCAGCTACATGTAGGGTTAAAAAATACCATGTCAAACAAGCTTAAAGGTTACGGGCTTTTCTGTCAGAGAGAATACTTAGAGAAACAGGCAGTGGACCTTTTAAGAGTTTAACAGCTACTTTAAGCAAGCATAACATAACAGAGAATTGCAAAGAATTAGAGTACTAAATACGCGCTTAGAAGGCTTAAGCTGTTTGCACTTATCAAAAGAACTTAACAGAAGTTAATTCAGGGCAAATAGTATTTAGCAGGGCACAGTAAGGCAGTGGACATTCACAGTTTCCATCTTGTTCCAGTCATTACGTTACTGAACTCCCAGGAACGTTTACAATCTCTATTTATGGGTAAAAACAAAAACAAAATAAATAAATAAATAAAATTGCATCTGGAGAATAGTGCTGGATATTAGTTTTATTTTAGAGCTAAAGATTAAGTCCTAGCTGGTTTTGCGTTATAAACAAAACAATGGGCAAAAATTTAATTCTAGTGATTACCATCTAGGGGAAGAGTTTTTGCTAGATATTAACAAGCTCAACATAACTTTCAGTCTCTACTGAATGACCTACATTGTTTTTTTTTTGTTTGTTTTTAATGTCTAAGTGGCAATCAATATAATTTTCTTTTACATATATAGCCCCTCTACTTATAGCAATTATACTGATACATTAAAATCAATAAGAAACTCACAAGCCATTTGAAATACACAAGCTTACATTAAGGGCTTAATTTAACTTCTGTTTAATCATACATAAAAACCATAAACAGACACTTGATTCTTAAACTAGCTAAACACTGTGTATCTTCAAAAATCAAATGATATTAAATTACATAATAACTAGTATTCTCATTCCTTACCATACAAAAAAATAAAAAGAATCAATAGCTGCAGGACTTCAAAGGAAGATGTGCAATGCATTCATAGCCATTTTGATTTGTGGCCCCTGAACTGAACTACATGCCACATTACAAGACACATCTACTTAATACATCATTTAAGGAAGTTTTTAAGTACCATAGGAAAAAATGAGACAGGAGTGGACATAATTTCTTTTCTGATGGTCTAATTAGTTCAACTTTATCATAAAGGCAAGAGCTGAACTGACAAGTCAGGCTCATTTCCTCATTTTTTTTCCAACACAAGCAGCATCTGACACACACAATACACTTCCTCCCATAGGAAAATCTTATGCCTTTCACAATTTATTTTAGAAGACGTTAAATAACTTCAGAACTTCTGAGCACTCTATGAACAAAAATGAATAACTAACTGCTATGAGTACCAATCAGTCACTATAAACAAACAAATAAGGGATAAAGAAAAAGAACAGAGAAAATGGGAGGCAGATGTGTCGTTTTTGTTTTAATATGTTCATAGTCTAGAGCTCCCTAGCTACTCCTAGCCTCTCAGACACTCTTTCCTTCAATCAGTAATACACTTGTGACTTCATCAACAAACTCATGGAAGATGGGGACTCAATTTTTTTGCAAATACATTCCAGCTAAACACAAGGTGAAAGATGATTTATGACAGTGAACTGCAGTATTCAACCACCTTCTGTAGAGGGAGCAAAAGGTCTTTCGTAAATACAGCAATGCAGTATGAAATGCTTTTTCCATCTTTGATCTCCAAGTTGAACAGGCAACAGGTTTGTGTCATTGCTGTATGAACATTTAAAGCAAGTAAAAATGTAACAGGACAATGAGAAGTCTGTATTATGCTCAGACAGTTCAAAGGCCCACTAAGAATAACTTCACTTCTGTGGATGTGCAACCATTCCTACATGGCTATCCAGAATGTTCTGAAGGTATTATATAAAATATATAAGCCTGTGAATTCTAAAAATAATCACAAATTGAATTGATGTCAATGTTAGTATCTACACCAGAAATGTCCAACACCAAACAACACAGAAGCCAGCATGGTGGTGGTGTTTGAAGCCCATTTCAAAGGCTACAAATGGGAAACAAACAAACAGACAAAACAAACAAAAAATCCTCTCTGAAGGTACTATTTGAAATTGGTTATAGGAAAGATTTAGATTGCTGATTAGCTTTTTAATTAGACTTAGGGTTTTTTTTCTTTTTTTTTTCTTTTTTTTTTTTTTAAGGAAATCTACAGGGTAAAAACTGAGAGCCTGACCATCATCTGAAGTGCAGCACTGTAATAGTTAGTCTTATCAGCTTCCTGAAAGAAACAGTTCTTAGACAGGCAAGCTGGGAGATCATTTACTGACAGTTTAAAAAATAAATACATTTAGGATATTCAAGGAGTACAAAAAAATAAGTTTTCCCTTCTTTACCTAGTTCAAAAAGCCTCTGCTTTCTGTCTTATGTATTCAGTAGACAAAGGAACCTAATTTATAACAAAGCTACAACTTCATTCCACAAATACGAGTATGTTTATGCTAAAATCAATTTCCAATAATATTGCACTGCATTGAAATCATTACTGGTTTGGAATTTTTAAAGACTTTGGTTCTACATCTCCTGTTTCCAACTACAGCGTAGCCTTAGACAAGTCCCCCATGATACTAAGGTCTCTTTCACACTGTCCTTAAAGTAACGAAAATATTTGCTGGGCTATATATTATGTGACTAATATCTTAAAGGTCCTTTTGATTTGTAAAGCATTTTAAGGGTACAAACATATAACTAATATACTCTTCATTAGATTCCTAAACTTGTCTCATACATTTTATTAACTTTTCACAATTCATAGTTCTAAATAAATCACATTGCTCTTCCAATTTGAAATCCATTTGTAATAGTTGACTCCAAATCCCTTTTGCACTATTCTTTTAGAAGTATATCCACTCTTCTCCATGATTACTTAAATTTCTTAAGATCTAATTGTTTCATTAAATCTCTATTGTTCTACTATAAGATTACCATTCTACACAAATTAGTAAGATAAGCGGGCAAATATTTTACAGATTTTTGTTACTAAGCAGATGAATATGCCACTATAAGCTAAGATTGAAACACTCAAGCATTTGTTCATCAAACTGGTGAAGTCTTCTACAATTACAATTTTAAAAAGGTAATTACTTTTATGTCTTTAGGTTTGTGTACAGAGGAATACAAAACTGAACAGCACAATGTATTGTAATATTCTCTAGTTTCTTTTTCCTCCTCCTTAATTGGAAATACTTTAAAATTGAAATTCAGAATTGCAATCTGATAAGCAAGGACTTTGTCTTTTCTGATTTGCTGAGCAGTAGGCTAGAATGTCAATCTCTCCTATTCAACATCAAGGGCCAAAATAAAACAGAAAAGACAGCGAAGTTGTTTTGGTCAAGTCATTTTAAGTCCAGCTCAGTTGTAAACTAGCAGAACTTCAGGGAAACAAACAACACAATTTTTTAAAAGTACTTCAGGGAAAGATTTCCCTTCCATCATTTACCGGTAAATTGATTCACACAGCTTAGATATGATAAACTTGCAGTCCTTGTATTTCGATCCAAACAGGACTGTGCTTTTGAAATGAATGTCTTTAATCTCTCCACTTACCATGCTTTGATTTGCACTGAAGAATGCACAACTTATGTTTTTGTTTAACTGAAAGATATTTAAGACACACTCCAAGCATGCCGCTAATATGTTCCAATTGCTGAAGGCTGATCGAATTCATGGGACAAGACTACAGCTATTTGAACTGCTGACCCATAACACGTACAGTACAGACATCAGGTTCCTAATATCAACTCTTCTCTTGTCCCAACCCTATGCAAAGAAATAGTTGATAGTGTGCTCAAAAGCAAGTTAATAAGCTATCTCTGTTTCAACAAAATAGATGCTAAGTTACAGAGATCACATGATTAAGCCAGTATTTATCAGATGCTTCTAGAAAACTACTCGAGTGCATATTGCCCTTAAAACCCAAGCATATATAAACAGTTTGCCCTCATTCATAGGAGAGTATACAATTTTCTATTTATCACAGGCATGCAAGAATTATCTGAGAGTAACTGCTGCAACCAAACCCACCGATTTGTCAAGCTTGCCAAGCTAAGTCCTGCACAGCATCCTTTCTCAGGTATCTGGAAACCCTTGTGTCAGCAGTGCTCCTTCTAAAAGCACCACAGCAAAGACTGATTTCAAGGAAGCCACAATTTCGAAGCCTTTCCACTTTCCTTTAATGGAATAATGACTTCACGTTCAAAGTCAGCTAGTGAGGATAAAAGGGATAGCAGGAGGAGAAATACCTTTCTGCGTACTCTTCCTCAACCACCTCAAGGCAACTACTTATTCCTAACATATGTATAGAATATAAAAGGTACTTGAAATTGAATGTTTCATGCATACTCAAAAAAAGAGTATATAACACTACAGCATATAGCACTTTTGAGATCAATTTTAACTGATGTAGCAAAATGGGACCTACTCACAGGAATAAACACAAACACTTATTACCTCAAAAATGCGTAAGTTTGAGGAAAGAACTGTTTTATATCTTTGACCTAAAAGTTTTATTTTATTTGTTGAGAAGAAAATCACAATTTGATCCAAACTGCTAAAAATAATCTGATATAATTACATCAGTCCAATAAAAGAACAACTGTTTTCACAAGTAGAGACTGCAGCTGAGTGGCAAATAAAAAGTATAGGCTTAGTTAACACGAGTCCAACATTCCATGACTAATGTATGGATAATAATAACAAATCTAACAAAATGAAAATAAATTAGCCGTTTCCAGGAAAAAAAAAGACAATACTGATATTAAAATATGCAATTCAGTTTAAAAAAATGTTATATTTGCTATGTCACATTCAGAAAAAATTGATCAAATAAGTTAAGCGAGGATGTCAGAATTGTGGAATTGTGAAGCTCCAACTAAGCATTGTTTTGCTTTATCATTATTTAGACTAAGACATTTCATACCTGGTCAATGTATCTTCCAGTTAAACCTTAGACACTACAGAATTATGAAAATAACTAGGAAACAAATGCCTTAGAGCTGTGTAAAACAAACTAGCTCTCAAACCAAAACTCTGCAGAGATCAGAGAGGAGGGAAAAATGAGAAGCTTGCACTACGTTGATTGAAGTAGTGCAGTTAGGGAAAATATAAGTATTTTGAACCAAATATAGTTGGACATACTTATGAAGGCTTAATGCAATTTAATAGGAGAAAAAATACTTTATGAAAACATACTGAGGCATTTCCAACGAATAATGCTGTAGGATATATTCACAAAAACTGCAAAAAATGAGATTTTCATGAAACCATATGACTTATTATTTCAACACTATAAAAAAAAAATCTTCCCTTTTATAAAATTCAGTAATTTGCTTTGGAATACTAAAGTATGCAGTTTGTCCACCACAGTCAATTCTTTCTCTTTCTGACCAATAGGTTGTGGAACACCCCAGGAGCTACGTGTATCATGGAAGATAGTCAGTCCAAGGAGATTAATCTAAACAGGAGACCAATTACGCACAACTGATTATACAGCAACATCTTTTAATCCACAGTATTATCGGAAGACAAAGTACTTTGCTACTACTGATACCGGCATGACAAAAAGCCCTCTGTGCAGAAAGTCCAGAAAACATGTCTAGATTAGAGACAGAGTGCATGGGCACACACACAAATTATGCTCTTTACGCTTAGCATTGTCCCTAGAACCTCTCATCTCTTGCAATAGATAGCTTTGATCATACTTCCTCAGTAGTTGTAGAACCAAAAATGTAATGGACAGGTTCTGCTTCCACTGCCAAATACCTACGAGCAAGATCTGCCACAACTTATTCTTTTGCTATAAAATGTAATATGTTCAATTAACATTAGAATTGTTTCTGCTTAATAAAAAAGATTTACATTTCCTTTGTAAAAACACATTAAAGCATCATGGAAAATGTATCACCAATAGATATTAGTTATTTTTTTTCTTTTATCCTGTTTTCCATTTAGCACCGCACAATCAGTGCTATTATCTGACATTAATTAACCAATTTACTTTATAGTTAAAGTTAACTTACTTCATACTAGGGATGGTGGAGGCAGCTGGAAGAGGAGGTGAAAGCCGTGGAGGGACATCATATTCTTCATTTATCAGATGACCATTTGAAAATACCTAAAAATCACATAAAAGTTACAATGAGTCTCTCCTCCCATTTATCACCAGAGACATTCCTCAACCAGATATTACAGAACAGACTTTGAGAAAGCTACACATTAAAACTTTCCTAGGAGTTCATGTGACAGACCTATACTCTTAAGTGACTCTTTTCATATCAATTTTAGCTCACTCTATCTGGGGGTTGTAGAACACACTAGCTTTAAATTTTACCAAGAGGAAGTTTCACGTCACAGTTACTAGATGAACTATTCAGTTACAGCTGAACCACTCTGGGAAAATTAAGATTTCAAGATTGCAAACTGATGAAAGCAGTAGAGATGGAGTACAGATGGAAAACAAAAGGAACAGCATGTTAAACACCATTTTTTAAACCTCTGTGGTGCTGTACCCAGCAGAATGTAGAACTGTCTTCCGGATTCTTTGGCCTTAACCAAGTGCAAAAAGATTGTATTATGATTGATAAATGAAACAGGGAAGAAAATTCATAAAATGTTACCCTTGTGAATGTTCATACATCCTCAAATGGTAATTCAGAGTTGTCAGTTACTCCATTTAACAAAATGGCTTAGAACTATTAACTTTACATGACATTTCAAACAGCATTTGGTTAAAGAAATACCTATATAACTCCTCTAGATTACAATTGCTTTTCCACACTGAGTAGTTATTCTGATTTGAGAAGCATTCATTCCATCTGCTTCAATACTGTGCCTAACTGCAATTGGAATGTTATATGGCTATATGAATGTACTATTGAAGATATAAACCCAGTACACTTTCAAAAGCAGATGAAAATCTATAACATTTTAAACTACAGTCTAGTTCTAAGCAAAATTTTGGTCTTTACCTCAATTTTGATGAACACTCTTATGATACATATAGTACCATGAACTTCTTCAGCACTTTTCATCACATAAATAAATGCTTTTTACCAATAGTAAATGAATTTCAGTATCACACTTCAAAATAATCACAACGCCCACTTAATAAATAAGAATAGTGATCTTGGTAAAAGGAAAAGAAGTCATGATTTCTAACTTTTGTGACTGAACCACAAGTGCAAGCTATATAGTTTTCAAACAAAAAAAGAGCTGCAACATTGAGTTAATAATCTGCTCTACAATAAATTACAGAGCTGCTTTGATAAAACCACAGAAAACAACAGAAATATGAATCTTTTCTTAGGCCATCACCACTTGCTCTCTTTTCAAACTCAGGCCTCTCCAACAGCAGACAGTCTTGCAAGTTATTTGAAGCTGACCAATACTAGGACTACAGCTCCACTCAATTCTCTCAGATATCTTCAATTAACAAATGGAAACAATCCTCTTTTTTTTTTTTTTTTTTTTTTGATAGAAAAAACACAATAGTTCTAGACATACATAGTATTCAGTGCAGCCAAGGACAGGCAATCATACTTCTTAGGTGACAAGCAGATGCCTCCCAGCTAAACCAAGCTGGACAATCAGTGTAAAGATTGCAAGTGACAATTCCAAACACACTCAGACTGAAAATGAATTATTGGACATTGCACTGGACTTTTGTCCAAGAAAAATAAAAAATGCTATGGAGAAATTACAATAACACACAACTCCAGCAGCTGGAGTTTTGACTTAAATCCAAAGGAAGAAAAATCCAGATAAAGATATTTGCAATACTGTAAACAACTGAAAAAGAAAAATGCATTTGCCAATTATTGTGAATTAAGTTTAAAGTGCTGATGATAATATCAAATCAAACAACGCAGCTAGAGTTGTGCCACTGTACATTTTCATGGCTACTGCCCATATAGTCAGTAGTAAAGATACAATATACTTTTCTACATTTAGCTTGGCTTTTGATGCATTTGTTTCTTCTTTCTTACGGTCAAGGTAAGTTAGATCTTTTCCATTAGATTATACTGAAGATCATCACTAATTTAATGTTCCTTCAAAAATAACATTTTGGAGATAATTAAGACCACCTGGTCATTGGAATATTTAGCTTCTGTTCATGCACACAATATAGCTAACAATTTAAGTATATTTGTATATATCATATATGCATATTATATACTTCATAGATTTAAGGGGTTACCATGTCCTAACTTCACCTTCCACAGAGGTGACTGTAGCATCTATTACCCGTCATCAAACACAGAAGTGATTTTGGCATTTTCAAAGTGGACCTGAGATGCTGCATAACTAAACTTACATTATGCACCAACTGTACAAATCATATGCCGAAAGAATATAGCAAATCTAGAATTTTCCCTCCAAGCCATTTTTAGAGTGTTTCATGCTAAAATTGAATTTTAACTTAGACCCTTGTGTACTGTTGCTTTAGAAATTGCAGTATGTAACAAGCCATTTATTTATGGCCTGCTTATTATTAATAACCAAGAAGAAAAATTTAGAAACACCAGCACTGTAGCCAAGGAAAACAGTGCTGCAATAGGATATCAAATTAAGGCTTTGATATATTCACCTAATTTCATACCTTGGCACCTTCCACAGGCAATTCGTGACGTCTCTGTTTTCTCATAAATCCTTGCTCAGAACTTATGCGGTTGTGCCTTCCGTTTATGTTTGAAACTGCAGTCAGTCCTGGTTTGGGAGAAGTGTCACTCCCTATTCGAGATCCAACTAACTGACTTGTCCCAAACACATCTCTGGGACACCAGCCTTCAAGGGGCATCGGCTGGTCTCTGGAAGGCACGCTTTCCGGATGATGCAGGTGTCTGCTTATTCTGTTGTCTGGGGGAATTGGAGGAGGTCGCTCAGGTGGGGGTGGTGGAGGATCACGCAATGGAGGTGGTGGTGCTGGCAAAGGTTTGTCTTGTTTCCTCACCATACAAGGAGAAGACTAAAGAAAATCGAAAATCAAAGTTAGGGGAAAAAAACTACAAATACATATGTTTATTTCATCTTTTTCATGATCAAATATGGTTTTACCATTCCTAATCGAGGTATTTTCTAGGCACCAGAAGAGACCCTGACAGTAAGTTATAAGTTAGTTTTCTCTTAGCACTCTGCAGACTACACGGTCTCTCTTCAGAAAGTATACCCTCATTTCTGCTGTTAAATGAAGAACCAAGGAAGGTGCAGGAGAAGAGAGAGACAATTTGGCTACAGCAAACTTATGTAATTGATAATATTTTTCTAGAATCCTTCCTTCTGGTTTCCATAATGCTTTCTTTGAATCACTTATTTAGCTGCTGGAAAGAATTCTGAGGAACGTTAAGAAAAATAGACCATCTGGATGCAGGAAAAATAAAGAATAAACAAAAACACATTCAAAAGCAAATTATTTGTGACACGGAATAAACACAAAAAAGCACTGATGAGGGCACAAATGGAAAGAGAAAACAAATGTTTTGCTTTTGCTTATTTAAGTAGGGATGACTCCATTCTTTACATGACATTGTTAGAGTGCTCAATTTTTTAGAATGGCAGTTCAATTTTTCAGGTAGCATTTTTAGTATGTATTTATGTTTGCAATTAGAGTGTCTGCAAACAACTTTTGCCAGCATATTTCCTTTTTCAGAGCTGAACCATGTCACGAATGGTACAACTTTTTTCAGAATTACATGAAAAATACTGAAAAAATGAAAATCAAATTTTCAGGAAGAAAACATATGTAGATCTGTATAGTTACTAAAAGCATAAGTCTGATAAAAACAAAACAATCTCAGTAGGAGAGAATTACTAGAAACATTCTATAAAATTATGCTCGAGGCAGGTCTTTCTAAGTTATCAGGAAATATTTTACTCCTACAAGCAGTTACAGTAATAAGTATAGGGAAGATTATTTCTCACTGAATGCGTAATTTTCCTGGACTCTAGCAAGTCTGTAAAATATTACCAGCTCAAGAGAGTGAGGCCACAAAAGTTTCAAAGAATAGTATTTGGTCTCACTTTACAAGTTAACCCATCATTACTTTTAATGCAACACTTCAAGATGTTACTTATGACAAAAAGAAGTTATTTTACCTGCCTGTCAATTCATATAAATAGGACACAATATTATTATGTTTAATAAAGAAGTATTTAATCAAGATGCTAGCTAAATTTTTTGTTGTTGCTGTTTCCCACTGAAGAAAAAGTAAAGAGTTCTTGACTGTAATAGTAGTTTTGGTAGAACAACTTGTATTTATTTTTAAGCATGAAATTGAAATTGTTTGCTTTGCATCTTTTTTCCCTTGCACCTCCCAAAATATTTTTACATATATATATATATATGTATATATATGGAAGAGTATTATAGAAAAACAGAAGTATTTTCAAAATAATTCAAGAGAAAAATGTAAAGTGATATTAGTGATATTTCGGATTTCATTCTTTTTTTTTAAAGTCATGAATTTTGTCCAAATAGTCTATCATAAAGTATATTTTAATAGATATGTCAAACATTCAGTTTATATTTTCAATGTGATACAATTTCCCTTGTATAATATAAAAACATGATTGAAGAAGTTTGATAAAGCAACTATTCAAACTTCTGTTCTTCCGTCTGAATTATAAACCATCAGAACCTTAAAAAGTTGATTTTCAGGCTTGAAGCAAGAACCCAAGAGTACCAAAAATGTATTTCATACCTTAGCACACAAGTTTCAATTCATATTTTAAACTTGAATTTGAATTCACCTTCTAAGATCAAAATTTAAATTAAATTCCCTCTCTCTTTACAATTACAACAAAATGAGCAGCTCGTAACAGAGAGCAACAAAAATAACTGTTTTGCTTCATACTTACCCACTTGAAAAGTCTTTCACTCTTTATTATCATTAGTTTCAAAAACCACAGTATAAAATTTAGTAACTTTAGACATCCTTCTTTCCAAATTGGAAAGATATGGATTTAATGGGTGGACTGTTCAATGGACAAAAAACTTGCGAGATTGTACCCAGACAGCGGCTACCCAGAGTGGTGGTCAATGGCTCAATGAACAGATGAAGATCAATGACAAGTTTGCAGATGACACTAAGCTGTGTGGTGTCGTCAACACACCCGAGGGACTACGTTCCATCCAGAGAGACCTAGACAGGCTTGAACAGTGGGCCCAGGAGAACCTCATGAGGTTCAACAAATACATCCAAGTACAAGGTTTTGCACCTGGGTTGTGTCAGCTTCCACTGTCAGTATGAGCTGGGGGATGTAAGGATGGAGCACAGCCCTGCCAAAAAGAACTGCTGGATGACAGGTTGTTCATGAGAAAGCAGTGTGCCCTCGCAGCCCAGAAAGCCAACTGTATCCTGGGCTGCATCCAAAGCAGCATGGCCAGCAAGTCGAGAGAGGTGTTCCCTCTGTTCTGCACTGATGAGGCCTCACCTGGAATACTGCATCCAGATGTGGAGTCCTCAGTACAGAAGTGATGTGGACCTGTTGGAGCATGTCCAGTAGAGGGCCACAAAAATGATCCAAGGAATGGAACACAAGGACAGGCTGAGAGAGCTGGGGCTGTTCAGCCTGGAGGAGAGAAGGCTCTGAGGAGATCTGATAGCGGCCTTTCAATATCTAAAGGGGCGCTGTAAGAAGGAAGGGGACAGACTCTTTAACAGGGTCTGCTGTGACAGGACGAGGGGAAATGTCTTCAAAGCAAAGGAGGGGAGATTTAGACTGTATATAAGAAAAAGTTTTTTACAATAAATAGTGAAGCGCTGGAACAAGTTGCCCAGAGAGGTGATGGAGGCCCCCATCCCTGGAGACATTCAAAGTTGGACTGGACTGGGCTCTGAGCAACCTGATCTAGCTGTAGGTGTCCTTGATCACTGTAGGGGAGTGGACTAGATGAACTTTAAAGGTCCCTTCCAACTCAAAAGATTTCATGATTATTATTTCCCCTGAAATTTGAGTCATAATATATGCCACTTATAGTTTTGAAAGCAGGCTATCTGCACATATTTTTCTTGTCAAGGTACTGTGCAAGTGAGCACAAATCACCATCAGAGAACAACATATAATTTTAATGAGATAATGGCCTTTAAACCTACTTTCAGGAAATTTTCACTTCTATTTGGTTTCTTGAATCAGGGTTTATTACAGAATTGATCCTTTGCAGCACTGTTAAACTGATGTCTTTAAAATTCTGAGCATAACTAAGTGTAGTATAACCATCAGATTAACAGGTCTTTTGACCAATGTATGTAGCTGTAAATCATCTGACTATATAACATATTATGCAAAGAGACAGGCACATCCAAAATGAACTGAAGAAAACAAGAATCTCTAGGTGACTTAATCAATGTTGATTTAATTGAGAGCTTTTCTAAGCAACAGGGAATTAAAAGTCTTTCTGAACAGACTCTTGAAACACACACACACACACACACACACACACACACAATTTCTTAATAGCCAATATTCCAAAACAAGCAAGCAAGCTCACACTGGAAACAATCAAATAAATCTACTGAACCTTCATGTACAAAGAAATAAGTGTCTATAAGAGTTACCTTTGGTGATCCAGTTGGGCTGGCACATGGAGACCGTGCTACTCCCTTCTGAATAAGATCCAGACGAGGAGGTACAGGTGGAAGACTAAGATGTGGGATTTGCAGGGGGTCTGGAAGTGGTTTTCTTCGTTGTGCAAGAGGGGAAGATCCTGGGGAAGTCACTGGTGAATTCTGCCTCTCATTGCACTTCAAGACAGAAAACAAAATTACTAGAATTTACCTGATGGTCAAGTATATAACTTTCATTTCATAAGTAAAACATTTTATACTTGCCAGGTATTTATTGATAGTCATTTATCATAATAGACATCTCACAACTCTTAATTCCTGTATAGTATAGGTACTCAGATCCTGATTACTGGAAAAAAGTCTAAAAGTCCATGTACCTCAAAAACCATGTTAATTTGTGATAAAAATAAAAGAAAATATATTCAAGTAATTTGTTTAAAAAACACAATCATTGCATCAAAAAGAAATAATAACAAATGTAAAAAGTGATTCTGCATTTTTACTGCTACTCTTGATAACCTTTCCATTAATAAGTACTCCATCTCATAATTCTCTATATACCTTTCAAAGCTGGATGCCCATAATATTGTCTGTTAACAACAACCCATTGTCACATCATATCTCCACAAAAACATGGAATGCATGTCTTCTGAAAACTTACTACGCAAATCATCAGTAAGCCAGTAGGCAAAGAAGTTATTTCCTTCCTCATTGATTTGCTGATAAATATCGTCTCCAAGTGACAAATCACCATTTTTTTTCCTTGACTTGTCCCTTCAAAATCATTGGCACAGTGGAAGTTGAGGAGTGTTCTTTTAAAATATCATTTTTTAACCATTTAAAAATAAGAAAACATGCTATACTTGTCATGGTTTTATGATATTTGTTACTGGTATTCCACATCATAACATCATTTAAGGTACTGGGAGTTAAAGAGTTAATGATTCAGTTCCATGGATCGTCGATG
>JANHGO010004071.1:0-25749 GCA_024606505.1 Aquila spilogaster | reverse complement strand
CTGAACTCAAAACATAGCACCGTACCAGCTACTAGGAAGACAGTTA
Source organism: Aquila spilogaster (assembly GCA_024606505.1). Lineage (NCBI taxonomy): Eukaryota > Metazoa > Chordata > Aves > Accipitriformes > Accipitridae > Aquila > Aquila spilogaster. The sequence continues at coordinate 25,703 of JANHGO010004071.1, read as the reverse complement.
ACTCTATCCCAGCTGAAACTAGGACACCTTTGGAGCTAGCACAGAGCTATTGCTGTTCTCCATGACCACATATTCATGCCAGTGATAAGAATTTAGGATGTTTAAGACCCCTACTCTCTGTCAGATATAAATGAGTCCATGAAGCCAGTGTTTGTTAGGGAGGAGGTAGTCAGAAGGCACCCATACACCTGCAGAAACCCAGTGCTTTCAAGCCTGTCTCATTCCCTGGAGCCAGCTAGAGCACAATAAGAAAATGGGAGCCTGATACTTGGCAGGTGGAAAAGACCCCAGATTTTTACAGGAAGTTTTATTTCCGTTTTTGGCCATTGTTAGCATCGGGTTTGCTCATATCATATCAAAGCTGCTCAATCCCAGCTGATGTGGGAACACTGGGGACAAGGCTGGTGCAGTCTGAATTTTCACAAAGGCAAGTACCATTGTACAAAATCTCTACAGTTTCAGACCTTTCAAATTTCTGTCTTTGTTGCTTATGGCATTTCCCTGTTCTCCTTTCAAGTCTACCTCTCCCTGAAGCCAGGCTGGTAACATAACCAGAAAGGGTGGTTCTTGCAATGGGTTTCAACAGCACATTAATAACTAATCAAGGCTGAAATCACAGCAGGTGGTTAAAAAGGGCCTGTTGGTCATCGTTTTGAGCTCTGGCAGAAAGCCTGCCCTGGAAAATGTAATTACTGTCCAAAAGAATACGACAAACTGCCAAAAATAATAAAAGTGGATCATCATCCAAAGCCACACCAGCTGAAACATGTGGCAGTTTGCACGGGCCAGCCAAGTGAGATCCTGCAGGGCTTGGCGCTCACCGGAGTGGGGCGGGAGACAGCGGCTCTGCTTCCTGCAAGGTATTGAGTTTTCATGGAATGGGTCTTCATTCCTCTTCATGGAGGAAATGTGGCAAATTTTGAAATTTTCCACAACAGAATATTTTGAGAAAAATGGCTGAAACATCAGTGTTTTTATTACCTCTTCATTTTTTATATGGCTATATAGTACGCGATATGAAAATTAATCACATAAAAGTGTTAATGTTTTTTCAAACCCCCAAATAATAATGTGTTCCATTTTGAAATTCTGAGGAGGAGAATTTTCAACATCCTGTCCTTTTTTTCCCCCTCCCAAAAATGAAAATAAAGATAAGCGGCTATAGTCTCATAAAGCCTCCTGACTTCATCCGCTGCATTTTTCCAGTAGCACACTGGTCTGTCAAAGGCTTTCTGACCAATTTCACTTACCAGGACTTTGCAATAAAGATAAACCTTATGAAATGATGATATAAGAAGCAGGCAGCTCTATCTGCTGGTTTGGCAATTGCTGTTTCCAGCCTCCTGTCACATGCTCTGTAGGATTCCTCCCTGTAGCAGTTCTTTCAGCTGGATTATTTTAAAAGTGTGAGTATCTTAACTTGAATTGCTTTGCAGGACTGGGCTTGGAAATGCCAGCACTGGCAGTTTGGCTGGCAGGACTTGCAGCATATGGGTGGTAACAAGCTCTGTAAACCTCTTAATCCAGCTTGGGTCCAGCCAGAATAGTTCAGTTGTCTGAAACTAGTTTCATTTTCTGAGTGCTTACCTATGCAGTCTTAAGGGGTTAACTTCTTCCAGGAGGTGATTGCTGGAAGCAGGGTAATAAACAGTCAGAGAAATGAGAGAGTCCCCATGAATTCATTAATAGAGCCATGTTGGAGACGGGCAGGAGCTAGTGAGTGACACTACCAGAGTGACTTTAGGAATACTACTCCAAGACACTTGCAGTTACTTGGTTGGGTGCAATCCCTTTTTTGTCTAACCAGGATGAAGGGATGCTTACAAAGAAAAGCAGCTTGAAGCTGAAGGTTTGGGAATTAAGAGGCTTGTATTAATTTAATTTTTTTTTTTTTTAAACCAAACCAACCAACAAAAAACCCCAAACAAACCTGCACCTCCACCCTCTTGAAAACACAAACCCCATCAAAAAGTAGCAAATCCAGAGGTGGACATCTCTGAACAAAGTGGGAATTGGGCAATTATCACTAAGCCATTATTACTCCCAGGAGAGTGACCTTGCAGAACCACACCAGCTCCTGAAAGGTCGCTGGGCACCCGGGGAGAGGAGGAGTACAGGAACAATTTTGAAGGTCCTGTTTCAGTAACAAGAGGCTATCATGCACCTTCCTATGTGCATCCTACTTGGCCCACTAGGGTTGCTTCCCTGAGGCAAGGGCTGCCTCCCACAAAAGACCTTTAACCGGGCCATTCTGATGCATTTGGTTTTAAATGGGATATTCAGGTGCTTTTAATTCACTTCCAAACTTAAAAGGCAATCCTAGGTCTACTGTGGGAGAGAATTGCTGTCTTCTTCCAGAGCCTCCATCCTATCCCTCTCCTGGAGGGCTGGAAAAGGGCTTTGTTTTTATCTTTCAGCTGTGGTTGTGGATGCTTAATTAAGGGAGACTAGCCCATAATGATAGCAGCAGCTGTTCTCTCCCCTGGGGAGAAGGAGACTCTTCATGGACAGGGTCCTCCTTGGCACAAAGGAAAATATTCTTACGAAAGCAGCACTGGAGAGGCTGGTAGCTCCCCATGGCTTCTGACTTAGAAGAAACTTTAGGAAAATGCCCACGTGGCCTGTAATTTTGGGAAGTGGAAGGAAAGCTGGGCACTAGGCATGAAATGCTGAATAACACTCTATCAGGAACATAGTCCTCTGGATCCAGCCTCCAGGGTTTGTGCTTATAATGCAACCGACTGCTAGAAATTATATTGGAAGTAATCTTAGATTGGGGGATTATCCTGCATCCAGCCAGCCTCCCCATCCCCCAGACTAGCATCTGGCATCCCTCAGACTTCAGCACATGGGGTGAGTGGGGGGGATATTTGGAGGGGATTGTCAGATGGGGCCAGCCCCACTGTCTCCTCTGAAACGTTTTGTGGGAGCATAGTGCTGTCCCACCCATAAATAGTATGTATTAAGACTTCCCAAATTTCTCCTGCTGAGAAGTCTGCATAGAGCCTGTTGAGAAGTAAGATTGCCATGAAGCAAAGCACATCTGGAGCCACAACCCCACATTGCCCACAGCGATCCCCGCAGATGGTATGGGGAGACCTCAGCATGCTCTTGCCACTGTGCCAGCGAAGCAGGTGGAGCTGTGACGTGTGCATGGCCAAGGGCTGAGCAGCCCCTGCAGTGAGGGACCTCGAAGAGAGGAGGTGGGTGGAAAGAGGTGCAAGGATCCTGGCATCAAGCCATGGCTGCTCACTAGTAAAAGTCTGGCAGGTCCCAGGCTAGCACCCTAAATGTCTGGCCATCCTCTGTAAGAAGCAAATGGTAGATTTGATCCAAAGCCAGTTAAGGTCAGTGCAAGAGTTCTCATAAACTTCAGTGAGATTTGGGTCAGTGCAAAGAATGACTATTGTCAAGAGCAAATACTTTTTTCTAATGGCGTTTGCAATATGAGGAAGCAGAACAACAGAAGTTTTGTTTTTAATTTCCTTCCTGACGGCTCAGCCATTACTAGACTAGATTAAATCTATTCAGCAGAGGGAAGTGAAGCACTTTCCTAAATGGTTCATACAGATAACTGTTATCAGCACTAGGTTCCCAGCAACTTGCCTGACGTCACTGGTGATTCCCAGGCCTCTCCTTGCTTCAGGAATTTAGGATGGGCTTACCCAGTACTAGTGCCTGTGAGTCATCCTCCATCACTCCGCATAGTCTCTACCTGAGCAGCAGCCAGGCAAAGGGAGATTTGAAGAGACATCACAAAAGATGTGAAAACTGGTTTTGCTAAAAGTGAGAGTTCTTCTGATGACTTTTGGGAGGTCAAGGGGTTGCCCAGACAGTTCTTGGGGAACTGTTGCTTTTCGGCCACTCTCTTCTTCCTGCTTTCCTTTGCAGAGGAGCAAACCATGTATTACGTTGCTCTTTAATTGTCCTGAGCTTTTCCTCCCAGACTTTTTGAAAAAACATGAAACAAAGGAGGGGGGAAAAAAAATTAGAACGGCTAATGTTCCCAGGGAGATGTCAGCTGAGCTGGCAGCCCTGGAGCAGGGGTGATAGGGACTGCAGGGCAACGGGAGGTTTTCCTTAGCACAGAAGTGCCTGAACAGCAGAAATAGGAATTTTCCTCCTATGTTTCAGGGATATGGATTCCGTTGCAGGTGCTGTGTTTGGGATGGAGAACTACGCATGTATATGTGTGTAACAGCTTGAGCTGGGAGGAGAGGGGAATTTGGGGAGCTGCAGGCTGTTGGGGTATTGAGCACCATACCAGACTGAATGAGTCTGCGTCCTCTGACCTTGGAAAATACCTTCTCTAGCTGATGCTCAGAGAGAAGGCCTTGAAATCCCAGGTGCTGTCAGTACAAGGAAGAACTGGCAAACACTAAGTTAGAGGCATTAAAAGGACTGGAAATGCAGCAGTGGTCCTCTGCTGCTGTCAGGCGAGAGGTGGGAAAGAGGAGTGGGGAGTTCTGCAGAGAAGAGCCTTTCAAATGTCGAGGCTGGCATGGAGGAGGTCCAATAGGGAGGGAACAGAGCTGAACTTTTCTTCCTGACGGCATCATTGCTTAGAAAAGCAGCAAGCTGTCTGTATTGACATAAAATGTCAGTTAGAAATGAAACTCGACATTTTCTCTATTAAGGTATGTAGGATGGGAAAGGAATATCCCCAAGACCAAGGTTAAAGTGAGCGGGAGGTGGTCCTGGCAGCCTTATCCTCAAACAAATGTGTTACATCTGTGCTGAACTCAGTGCACAGCTTAAAAAAAAAAAAAAAATAAAAAAGGAAGGCAGTGTTGCACCAACCTCCAAACTGACAAATGCCAAAATTCACATTTTTCAGGCTCTGAGATTTACCCTGTATGTGTGAATAGCTCATTGTACTCTCGGTCGTATGATCTGTTGAGTTTTTTTCCTAGTGTATTTTAGCATATCAGGAGGATGGGGGGTGCTGGCTGTTACAGAATTCAAGTGATGGAGATAAAAATGTGCAAGAACCTCAGATTGTGCTTGCAGGTGGGGTAGGCAGCTTGCCCAAGCAGGGGACAGAGAGATGGGAAGGATTTTGTGCAGTTGTCTGATGTATCCCTATACTCCTACGTAGGATCAAAACCACCCAGTGTTAAATGAGAAATTGGTCAGCAAACTCAGAGAATTGCAGTCCTGTAGAGAGGGAAAAGTGCCCTGGAAGTGCATTTCCATACTAACCTACTGTTGGCACAATTCCTGGGAAATAACGCAAGGAAATCTGTCTGCCTTTAGCTAAAGTGGCACCACAGATTTGGTAAAACAGGTGTTTGTGTTTAACAGCTGGGAGGAGATGAACACAGCTCGCAGGCATGCGACTTAAACCCTTTAAAAAAGTGTACTTGGCTTTTGAGCATATTTTTTTTCTTTCAGAGTTTCTTTGGTGGCTGCTTCCCAAGGTAATTAGCACGGAGAAAATTTGCTTGAAAGGCGGAAATCGCTAGTTCAAGCCCACAGCTATGGCTGGCATATTTGCACCGTACATTGAAGGTGTGGAATCGGTGTCTTGTGGCCTCATGCATCAGGGTGTATATAGCCTGCCCTGATTTGTACGCTCTAGTTAGGTATGTTCTTACACCTGCTACACCCGCTTCTTAAACTGAGTTGGCTTCTTCTCACGTGATAACAAGCAAATTTTGGGGACAAGAATATGAGCCAGCAGGGTAGGTGGAGCAAGTGACTTGTCCTTACATTTCAGAGATTGCTCAGCAATGGCTTTTTGTGATACACCTGGCTGGACCGGGCATGGGTTTTGGCGGGGGTTTTTGTTTCTTTCTTTCTTTCTTTGCCTTTTGCAGAAAGTGACGGAAAACTGGACTCTTAAGCTCTTTAGTTTGCCTAACCCAGCCTGAGTCTCTAATCTCTTGCAATGCGTTCAAACTACCTGTAAATCCTTTGGAGGAAGAGATGTATCTTTTATGAGCATTAAGCAATGTGTATACCTTCAAGGATGCTGCTTTATATAAATAACCACCATGAACATAAGTATTTTGGCAGAGTAATGGAGACAGCATTGTACGGTACAGGGAGATGTATTAAATCACTACGTGGTGCATGTGTTTTTGTAGGCAGAGTGTCTGACCAGGATGCTTGCATGGACTGATGCGATTCTGCAGGTTGTTTATATGTAGAGTGTATGTAAATATTAGGAGACAGGGCGTCAGAGTGATTGCAGCTTAAGTAGGAAAACACTGCTACAACAATACCACTGCGTTCATAATCCTCCATGAGTGTTCACTGCTTTAGTTAAATATGCAGAGACTAATGGAGATTGCTAGTGGATTAGTCTCGTATGACTGGTGCCAGTGTTTGATTAGCATAAGCAAATTTCTTCTCCAGCTTCCCATTAGTAAGGAGAGAAATGCAGCAAGCAGTCCCTCCCACTGCCTGGAAGGGTACTGGGATGCTAAGGAGGAAAACTCTTCAGGATTGGGGAACAGTTTGCTCCCAGTGTCAACTGGTGGGACCAAAGTAATCCCAAGACTTTTGTAGTGGGAGCATCCCTGTAGTTTACCTTGCAGAGCTCCCAGATTGGCTACTTAAATTTTTGGTTTGCTTGCAAATGCAATTTTGAGGGTTGTGGAGCTTTTGTCATTGCGTGATTTGTTTCTTTGCAATCTTGTTGGTGATCCTATTTCAGCAGCTGAGCAAAGCAGTGACTTAAAGGCCAATACAAATAGGGGGCTGGGCTGGGTTTTTGGTTGGTTTTGCTTCGGTTTTCTTTATTTCTGTGCTTATCAGAATGAGGGCACAAGCCAGCTAATGGGTGTGTTTTTGAGCTGTCAGAATTGCACCTAGTCGTTATGGAAAATTCGGGGCTGGATGCTGAGCTTGTGCTCCTAATGCAAAAGTCCAATCACTTTTTGTGCTGCTCTGCAAACATTATGTGTGTGTATCAGAATCTCCTGGGACTGTCAGTTGTTGGTATAACATTGATCCTTTCAAATGTAGCCTTGATAGTGCTGGGGACAGGGATTTGCTGATAAAACAAACTTAAGGCTTGGTAATAATTGAAAATGCAGGGTAATTCACCGGGCAAAATACCTGCTTATAGGAATCAGATTTCATCTCAAAGTCAGCAGACATTTCCTTGGAGAAATCTTGAATTCTGATGGAAATCAATATTTAAAGGGACACTGGTAGTCTCGGGAGAAACCTCTATGTAACATATCTTCAAGTCCTAGCAACCTCTTTAGGGATTAACATCTGAATGATAAATATAGGCCAGAACAAAGAACGTGCTGTGAAGAAAGGCCACCTCCATGAGCTCTCTCTGCAGCCCTGCAAGAATCACATTAAAAGTTTGTTATATCTGTAGCGTGGGTGCACTTTTTTCCTGCCTTTTGATAAGTAAGTGAACCCCCCCCAACAAGCTTTAGATACAGCCATTAAGTCTTATTGAACACAGGTGTAAATAAGTTGTTCTGCAGCATTTCCATACAGTGGTGAGTAGCTTGTATTAAAAAAATAAATCTTCATGAAGCAGGAGCTGATTTTACAGGCTGCAGACAGTGGTTTGATAAATTGATGGAAAAGTTTGATAGTAGAAAAGGGGAAGAAGCTGATGGGAGATGTCCAAGGCTGCGTGATTACAAACTAGGTAATAATTTATTTCACTGGCTAAAGGCAGGGCAATCAAATACTGAACCCCTCTATGGGCTTCCCATCACAAGCGGTCCCATGGAAATGGGAGAAGTCAGATTCAGTCCAACACTTCTGCTTTGCAGGCTTGCTGCTTGCTGGAGCTGTTTCACTGGCCAAAAGCAGCTGCAGGTCCAACAGTGAGAAATAGGATGTCTCAGGACAGTGCTGTCGGTTCTTTTTTCCAGGTGTTGTATTGCACACACAAATGCAGGCAATGAGCTGTTAGGTGGAATCAATGAGAAGAGCTCAGAATCAAAATTCAGATGTTTGTTCTAACACATTTTGTATCCCTGATTACTGAAGCACTGCATAATATTCATGCATCTTGCAACACTTCACAAGGAGGGACTAGCCTTTGTTAAAAGGTGGAAAAAATTATGAGATGCAGCGAGCAGTCCTTGGGAAGGTCATGACTGAGCAGGGAATTCAGTCTCTCTCTACCTCGGCAGTACCAGGACATCCTTCCCAGTTTTTGGCATCACTTGAGGAACCCTAAATAGATATCCCCATCTGGGGGCTCTACTCTTTTTGAGCTCCTGAAAGTAAAAGTAATAAATAAAATGTGTGCTACTGTACCGAAGGGAGAAAGCCCCCAACCTCTTCCCTCCTCCCCACCTCATCTCATACCAATACAGGACTGGGACCGCTTTGATCCCCATCAGAACAAAGACTAAACATTAAAGTGAATTATCCCAAAGTTGCTCCTCATTAATCGACAGCTGCAGGCACTTGGAAACATCTGTCAGGATTGTTTGAACATTCCCTTCGCTTCAGTGGTTGCACCGAGGAAGCAGAACGAATCAAAACATGCCGTTGGTCCAATGCCACCTATTCAAGTTTCCTACAGTCGATCGCAGCGGTGCAAATAAGCACGAGTGATAAGGGAGCAAGAGGTGGTGATGGGCACCTGGTTGTGTAGACAAGGAGTTGAGCAGCAGAAAAAATGATGTCTTTCCATGGTAAATGAGGAAAGCTGTCTCCAGGAAAGCTGGGAAGGAGGGACTGGGGGCTGAGTGTTGTTGCTGGGTTCTGCGAGAATGCAGGCATCCCTGTGCCCGCGTGGGAACAGGATGGCTCGTGGGCACACTGTCTGCTGGGGAAGAGGGGCAGCACTGGATGACTCCAGTGGGTTTTGTTGCTGGAAGAAGCCATCTGGCTAGGAAAGAGCCTCCCCCTACCCTTACTGTGCGTTTTTGAGGTTAAGTCAACTGATAGAAATGAGAGAAAACCCATCTCTGCCCACTGGGTGTGAGTGCAAAAGCTTTTATCCCAAGCCCTTGAGGGCCAGTACCTTGCGTGCAGGAAAATACAGCATCTCCATTCTGTACCAGTATGCCTTTGATTCCTGCAGGCTGTGCTGGGGTGGTGTCTCTTTAAGGGCAGGTTGCAGAGCACACAAATTACGCTATTCCAATAATCCCTTCGCGCTGGCCTGCCCCATCCTCCACGCAGCAGGAAATGTGGGACAAGCAGGGTTTTGAGATTATCTGGTGCTTTGTAAAGCCAGCTCCCTTTGTGCTTTTAGAAGGAGCTTGCTCCTGCAGCAGGCAGGGGACTGGGGATGACTTCTCTGGCAGGATGCTGTCCCATGTCCACAGCATCATCCCCAGGGCCATGGGAGCACATGTGTCTGCTCTGCCCTCCTCTGCGTGCCCCATACGTTCATTTTGTGATGGTCGCTGAACCACCTGGTCGCTGTCATCCTTGACAGAGATCACATTTCACTCCCTGATCCATTCCTCCATGGGAATTTAGTTACTTGATGCAAAGACAGTGCTAGCTTTGCAGTGGAGAGTGTTTCCCACATATTCCAAACTGATCAGCTTTTTGCCCACCAAAGCTGTCCCTTGAGATGGTGCAGGAGGGAACAGGCATTGCTTTGTCCATATGCTTTGCTGAAGGTGTGCTGCTCCTTGGGAGCTCAGTGCACAGCCTTGTACAGTCTAATTTCATGGAAATGCCAAGGTGGGAGCAGCCTGGCTTGAGGAAGGGGACCGAAAGCTCAGTAGATACCAGTGACATTTCCATGGAGAAATAAAATGTGATCCTTTGCAACACCAGGGGTTTGCCCATGGTTGGGAAATGCTGTGTAATTCATTGTTGATGGTCCATATTCAGCTGCTTCACAGCTAAGAGCAGTAAAGACGCTTTGGGCATCCAGGCCCTGGCTTTATGGATCAGTTTAGAAGTGTCGCTGCTTTGCTAGAGTTTCAAGGCATGTTGTAGAGGTTATTTAACTCCCAGGTGGTCAAGCACATCAACTGCCTACAAACCTGTGGAGGAGCAGACTGGAGCAATGCAGTCTGTGCATGTGCACCTTGGACCCAGCCCTTCCTAGAAGAGTGACCCAGGTTGCTCTGAAAATAGTAAGCAGTATTTTTCAGAAGGGTCTGGATAACTCAAGCAAACTTTAAATGTGATTGCAAGTCCCTGGAGGCAATTCTAATAGTGTTTCCCAGGGCTTTATTGGTAGAAGGTCACTTTGCAAGGGGGGCTTTGTATCTATCTGAACTTTTCCAAACTGCATCACAAACAAATCTCTTTCCTCTCAGCATCAAATAAATTCTTACTTTGGGAACAGTTGGAGTGTGACTTCTCTTGCTGATGCTGGCTCTTGGGGCTGGCAGCAGGGCTGTTTCGACAGGGGGGCTTTGGGAAGAAGTAAGTGAGCAGGGGCCACAGGGACTGTAATTCAGCTCCATACCCTGCTCCATCGTGCAGCTGGGAATGCTGGGGAAATGTTGACGTTTCTTGGTGTAACCTCCCATCCTTTTTTCTCTCCCCCAGCTTTCCAAAGTGAGTGCTTCTCAATCACATCTCAGTCTGCCACTTGGTAAGGTCAGGAAGGTTGGTAACCTGTGGGATCAGGGTGTGCTTGCACTGGTTACTGGAGTTCAGGAAGGTGTGCTCAAGGTAGGCTTTAAACCGGCTAGCACAAATATGAGTAACAGTTCAGTCCTGGCAGCAGGATGCCTGTGCAGAGCTGTGAGATGGGTCCGCAGTGCTAGGTGGATACTTGGGTACCAAGCTGAGATGCTTGCCGAATCGTGTGTCTCCAAAAGCTGGGCTTTAAGTTGAACGTTGAACACGTGGCACCCAATGCACAGAGCAAAGGCATGAAGAAGGTCACCGTGCTGGTAACTTGGAAGTGGCACTGACTCTTGGCTGGGATATTTGATGTTTGGACCAGTTTGATATTGAGGCAGACAAGAACAAAAGCCTTCAGCATCTTTGGGGATAAATTCTTGGTTTAGCACCTTGTCCTGTGTTCCTGGGCCAGTTCCTTTGAAGCCAAAGAGCTCGATTCAGGTATGTTCCTGCAGTAGGCCTTAACTTGTATCTAAACATTGTGTGGCGTAAGTCACAAATATGCATCCTGCTGTTATACGTTATTGCATAGTCTATTATTGGGCAAGATAAATGGCAGATGCTGTATGCTTTGTATCAGGACTTAGAAGGAATGTGAGTTAGGACAAGATGACAGCCGAACATGACTTTTTCATTTTCTCATTTCTCCACATTATAGGGTACTTCTGACATTCCTACCGCTATTCACTAAATCCCCTTACAAAGTGCATTAATTCCTTTATAAAGCAAAACAAAATCCAGACTCCTGACCATTTTGCCTCAGGGTTTCATGTAAAGAAATGAAGCCTCCAAGTAGAAGAGGGCAGACGTAGGAAACACCGTATCAGAAGGGGATTGGGAAGTAGAAATGGGGGCGTGATGGGAAATGTCTGTGGCTTCAGTAAGAGGAATGGCTCCTGCTCTGATAGCCCTGCGTGCTGTCCCACTGTGGAAAATGCTGCTTTTCCTCCTTCTGTCTCACCTACTCAGCTCACCTTCACCTGATGCTTGTGGCAGCTCTCCAAAATAAATTACCTTGTGTCCTCAGTCCCTGGTGGGGCTGAGGCTTTGAAGTGAAGTGATTTGGTGTCCTTTAGCTGCCCATGTTTTCTTTCTCAGCCCATGACTGTGCGCTGAACCTGTTTTTATTCCCCGGCGAGCTGTACCTGTGATGCCTCCTCTCTACGCCTTGGTGAGGCTGGCAAGCCTTGCTGTGTCTCCCTCCATGTCTTACTTCCAGCCAGGAGGGTTTCTGCTGGGAGTTACTGTCCCCAGTTAATTTGTTACAGAGATTGAGTTGATGCTTCGCCCGCTTCACACTGCGAAAAACATGAGTTTGCTTGTGTTTCGGGATCCTGTTGCTGCTGGAAAGCAACTTGGATCACCAAGGGACAGCTCTTTATTACTGAATATTGACATCCTTTATCCCTGTCTTTGCAACTTCGTTCTTGTGCATTTTGCATGACTGACTGAGCATCTCTGTGCCACAGTCTTCCACCGATGTAGTGGTACCTGCTGCTGCTCCTTCTTTTGCTCTAATGGAAAACAGCATTATCAGTCCTGGGCCTTACTAGTGATAAAATCCCATCACAAAATGTCAGATCTAATACTCCCCTCTGTCCCAGTTCTTTCCTCAGCCCCTGGAAAATGTCTGTTAGTTGGCAGGACAAAGTAGAATTTGGCAAATTGTTCCATTTGAAAAGATGGGGAGGGAAATACTTCTGATTTTGCAGTCCAGCCTGGTTTGCTGCTTTTTTTTTTTCTCCTTGCCTTTTTGGAGGCAGAGAGAGTGGTGCAAGGGATAGAGTGGGAAAGCTGAAAATGATTAGCTGTTTTCAAAATAAAATGTAATTGTGTTTTAAAAGGGCCCAAACCGAAAAGAAGTATTTGCGAGTTATCAAAAAAAAGTTTGAATTGTCCCAAAACAAGGTAATTTTGTTTTTTAATTCACAGCTCTTGACTTATTTCTAAGAATTGCCATAATTTGGAAGGAATTTAAAAAAATAATTCTAAGATTAAAAATAAAAAAACCCATGAAACTGCATAAAGGAGAAACCTTTCTCATCCTACTTCTCACTGGTCTTTGTAGGGCTAACTACACTGGGGACATGCCCTGCTCCTCCTCGAAATGTTGGATGCAGGACCAAGCACAGGCCCTTTGAAGAGGCTCAGCCAGCCCTGCAGAGCAAGAAGCATTTGTTTCCAGGGCAGTATTGGATGTTTTCCCTTCCTCCTCCCGAGGAGAATATTTGTTACTGAATGTACTGCTCTGAGCAATAGAAATAAATTTTAAGCTGAGAATGAAAGGGAAGAGGCCGCAACATCCCATACTGATCGCCAGTTATGTTGCCATCAGTGGGAGTTTTGCAAGAGACTGACAGAGCCAGGATTAGACCTGTGATCTGTTCACTCCTAGTATTAGTGCCCTCTAGCTCTATCAAATCAGGCTGATGTAAAAGTTAGGGGAAAACATGGGAAAAGACCTAGAAGTGGTGTTAAAGCCATCTGCAAGTTTAGCACATCTTTATCCTTAGCAGCAACCCCAGGATTGGGAAAAAGGGTTTTGCTAGACCTTTTCTACTAAGCAGCAGCTTTGTGGTTGCATGACTAGGTGGATGATGTGGAAAGTGTTTTCCTAATAACGGGGGCGACTAGCAATCATGCAGAATTTCTCGAAAGAGGAAGGATGTCTTAAGCAAATTCTAACTTGGCTAATTTCCCCTTGAGCCCTCAATTCCACATAAGCATTCAACCACAGGCACTATCCCAATGCCTAGTAGCCTAGTTCTTGTGCCCAGTGGTGTGCTCTGTTGATCCTTGAGCATGGTCCGGCTCTGTACAGGCCCTAGACTATCCATCATGACAATCCCTGCCTTAGGTTTTTCCAAAACCTGCTTGATTTGTGAGACAAAGTGTAAAATACCATCACTGCAATGATAGGATTTTGTTGGAGTCTCGAAAAAAGTTAACAAAAATGGCATGGGGTGAGCCAGTTTTCTTGATTTTAGGACAAATTAACCTGAGGGTTTCTTAAGCTAGCCTAGAGGTGAATAATAATTCAATATCTTATTGTAAGATCTTAGATACCTGTTTCCCTGTTCAGTGGATGCTCTATCCCACATTGCCCTCTAGCGAGGACATTGCAGAGCAAATAATGCCTTCCAGCTTGCAGCTGCCAGGATATACAAAAAGTGGTATTTTAATAACTGAGGCCACGGCTTGTTTCTGAAGTGGTAGTTTGCCATGCAATGTGAATAGTGTGAGGAGGGTCAGCATTCACCTGTTGCAGGTGCTGGTGCATGTACCTGCACTGGCCGCGGCTTTCGTGACATTTGCTTTTTGTTTGAGCTAACTGCCTCTGCATGCATCTCCCTGCTGCTGATGGATCACTAGCAAAAAGTCCCTGCTCCTTTCTGCTTTGGAAAAAAGGGAAAATATTCCCTGGGTTTTTTTGGTGAAGGATAATCTTTTTCCACGTTCTTTATCTTACCCTTTGCTCCATGAAACACACTTTAGTTCTTTGGCTTTGCCTGTATGCACATGGTCTGAGAACCCTGCCTGTGCTTTGGAGATCATCACGGGACAAACTTCTGTCTCTCTTCAACCCAACACTGGTACATCCAAAGGTGTTGCCTAGAGGGTTAGAACTGGTCCTTGTCCTTCTGCCTGCTTAGCTGTGTGAGCCTGCATCGGTGCCAAATGACAATTTTGATGTGTTCCCAGTTCTCCAGTTCTGTCACTTACAGAAAATTATCAACCTGCAACAGGTTTAAAAACAAAAATTAAAAAAAAGGAAAACAAGTGCCTGCTGCCTGTGGAGAACAGGTCATGCCTGATTCATCTTGTTCTCAAGGTCTTAAACCAGCCCTGCGGTACCCAGAGCTGCCCTATTCTGGGTTGTGGGTGCCCTGGAAGCAGCTGTCTGTTGGCCACACAGTCCTTTTGCTTGTACACACAGGTCCCATCGGGGCAATGGCACAGCTGTTCAGCAGCGCCGTTGGCTTCTTGGTGCCTGTGGGAACCTGTCACAGCCTGGAGTGCTTTGGTGCCCACAGCAACCTCCCCTCAGAGAGGGTCATCCCTGCAGATGTGAACCCTCGGGCAGCTCTGGAGGAGCAGGTTTCTCTGCTGGTGCCCTCTGGGCTGGGGATCCGGGACTGGGAAAGAGAAGTTACTCAGGTCTGCCTGGGTTTTCCTTCCCCTTACTCCTCCTAGGGTAGCGAAGTAAGAGCAGAACAATGTGGTGACTCCTGCTGAAATCCAAGGGCTCCTCATCCGAAACATGGGCTGTTTGCCCCAGGTGCTGCTTCAACCGGCGTGAGGGCCACTGTGTCCATGCATGCTTGACCGTAATTACATAGAAATTCATGGTTAATGTTCAGTCATCAAAGATAAACCAGATCTTTGATTGCCGGCTTGTTCATCAGACTAGTAGTCATGGCTATTCCCGTGCTAGATGCTGTCAGTTTAAACTCTTTGACTAAAAACTCAAGACTTTTAGAACAGTTTGTTATAAAATCTGCGATTTCCTGCATGCAAACAGCCAAAGGGCGCAATCTGATTGTGTGTATGGCAGATACATGGGTGAAGACAGCACCCTGCCATCAGTGCGATCCTCGCAGGGGCTGTAGGACCTCCAGTAACATGATCGTGTCTGGGGAGCTGGGGTGGGCTGCACTGTCACCCAGCCTGCTCCACATGGGACTTGTGGGATGAATGACAGACACTGTTGCCATCTAGTGGCCAAAAAAAATGAGATGTGGATATTTTATAAAATGCCACTGGAAATTTTATAGCCCCAAGTGGGGCAGGCCTTTGGTCTGGGAAGGAGGGAGATGGTGCTGGGAAAAGAAATCCCTTTTCCCTGCTCTCCCAACCTGTCTCTTCCCTCATTTCACATCCCATGAAGTGCTTCTGCAGGTAACCGGGGACTGGGATCTCCCATATGAGGCTTTATAGATCCCGTGGGGAGCAAGGCACGGGCTTCCTAAGCAGCTCTGTTGATTGAGGAGCAAAAATTCCTCAACTTACTACTGGATTGTGGAACACAAACCCAATGCCCGGGGATAAGGTGACTGCAGGAGGGGAGATGGCTTGCTCCACTACTGGTGTGGACGTCATGGGCAGAGGCCCTGGGAACTAATTTAAGCTGGCAGCATGGGCTGCGACACAGTGCCTTGCCGCAGCTTTGAGCTTAGCTGAGATGGGGCAAGGGATGGCAGCTTATGTTGCTGCCCTGACAGCAGTGACTCGTTACTGTGGCTCATACAACCTGACACTTTTTTTCCTCCCACCACCTTTGTTTCTCCCTCTTGCTTCTGTAGGTGATAGCTGTGAAGGCATTAACATGCTGGGTTTCTGTGCCAGTGGCTGGCTGGAGACACCGTTGCTTTGTACCTAGTTGTTAATCCAGCCAAGTCACGGTGCCACAAACCTAGAGGAATTAGTTTGCGCTCTACATTTTAAAAATGAAGGTGAAGTTATTTCTGACCGTACCAGCTTATTCTGCTTGGCTGAGCTGTCCAGCAGGTGCGGTTTGCCTTGCATAGGGCTGGTGGTCTCCTGGGAATATTTTGCAGCTCTGATCATTTCTCCAACTCCTGAGAAATGCACAGAGAGAGAACTTGGAAATGAAAAGTTTCCCGTTAAGGAACTTGAGGGCTGAGATAGCTGTGATGAAGTGCATTATGAATGCACCGAGATGCCAGACAGCACCCCCAGAGAGATTTGGAGAAATGTGGGGTGTACCCCGCTGCCGAAGGAGAGTGAGCAAAGCACCCAGATGCGAATAAGCTCCTTCATGGGACATTTCTGAAGTGCAGCGACACCAAGACTGGTGCCAGCGCAGGCTGGCACATCCCTAGCAGGGAGTGCCAAAGAGCTGCCCCCTCACCGTGCACATGGGTCCATCAGCCACGCTCTGCCCTAGAGTGAACGAGCAGGTGATGCTTTGCTCCATGCTGCTCAGACCTGCCCATGCTTCCTTCAGAAAGCCATTCACAAGGGTCCTTGGGGTCTTTTTGTTGGTTTTCTATCCCAAATATGTTCCTATTGTCTAATTTACAAATGTTTTGTGTTATCTTTGCTGCTTCTTTTTCTGGATTATCCTTGTGTCCCCCTGCCTTTCTGCTCAGGATAACTGAGAGTTGGCGGTGTGCCTGTAGCGTTCCTGTTTCAGGGCCAAAATGGGAGTGAGAATAAATGCTTCTAAATATTGTGTTGAAGCAAATAAGTAATTTACTTACAATAGCTCTTCGCCTGGCATTACACTGGCAATTTCATGCAGGTTTTGCAGGAGGAATGAGCAGTTGCGAGAGGTTAGAAGAGCCGTGCGCCTTGGGGAATATTTGCCGTGGGGTATGATGGGGATAAGGGCTTCACAGATTTGGAAGAGTGCTCGTACTTCTGTAAAGGACTTTATCCAGCAGTCTGTGACAACGCTGCATTTCATAGATTTGCTGGCCCTACGTTCTGAAAATATACCTGGCTACCAGGAATTTAGCTGGAGGTGGCAAAGGTAAAGACTTCCCTGCGGGGAGAAGGCAGGTCTACTTTACCTTGTGCTTTTGAGTAAGACATCTTTCAGAGAGGCCAGCCAACCAAAACACAGTATACGTCCACACTGTCTTCTCAGCTCAAGAGAAAAACTTCAGCATTATCACAGCTCCATCTATTCTTTTTCCTGAAGAGGTATGGAAAAGCAAAAAGCATTTAGGGTGCTCTTTTGCCTGAAGTGTTTGACACAGAGACATATCCCTATCTATTTGACATCAGGAGGGCAATAGCATCTTGCAGGAGACAAGCAGAACAACTTGTAATGAATAACTCGAGCCTAGTACTAATTTTCTCTTTTCTCTCTCCCTGTAGGGATCCTCTTCACAATGCTGGTATTTGGACCAGCCTGTGGATTTATCTTGGGCTCATTCTGTACCAAAATCTATGTGGATGCTGTCTTCATTGACACAAGTAAGGAGAACTGGGTTTGGTTTCAAATCAAATACGTTAATGTATCAGCAGGACAAAAATGTGGATGCTTACAAGCTGGAAACTGCTGCTCATTCCATCTTGAGTGCCTCTTGTATGTATATGTGTCACTTTTAGAGGGGTTTTATGACTGGGATTCAGATGTTTTCAACTCTGTCCCTATAGATAACAGATTTGTAGTAGCTAAAATTTGTTCCCTCGTATGGGCTTTTCTACTGCGAGATGACTTTCAGCCCAGCTCTTAGAGGACACCTTAAGGTATCATCGTGGCCGGCACACCAGCTAGCTGTGGACATAGTCTTGCCAGGGGAGCTGTGTCCAGAGGGCAAGATGAAATCTGGAGAGCTGCCATCCCTGGGAGCTGGGAGGACTGTCCAGGCTCTCCGATGGAGGCACACCAGTAAGATCCATGCCTGGCACCTTATGTGAATGACCTTGTCTGGTTTGACAGATTCAGTCCCACAGCATTATTGCTTTTTCCCAAAGCAGTGCTAATTATTGCCCACCTTGACTCTGCAGTTGGGTTAAAGCAAATTGTCTGCAGCTTGTCTTTCTGTTCATTAAGAAAAAATCTGCAAATTCTTTTATTGCTACCTGCACTATGTGCTCTTTGCCATTAGAGGGCAATGTGTAATAGGCTGTTCTCTGCTGCTCCGCAAGCCCTTTGGCTATAGACTGCAAACCTGATGCTTCATTCTTTTCCCTCAGTTGTTCAGATGCTTTTTCTACAGTTTTCAGCTCCATCTGATCCCACAGGCTCTCATCCTGCTGGAGAGATGTTGTCCCTTCTGAGGGTGCACTCCAGTTCAATGATGTTGCAAATACACCTTCACAGGATGTGTTTGGATGGAGTTTAACCTTGCAAGACTCAGAACAGGATTGTGCAAATCTGGAAAAGTACTACTGCCCTTTCTTGGTCTTGTATGCATATGGCAGCTGAAGAAATCTAAATAATATTGAATGAGCAGGAAAACTGTCTCTTTTTTTGGTGGCTGAGCCTTTTAGCTGCGGCTTGGTCAAACACCACATGGTCCCATTTCATTCCTTGGCTTTAGCAAAGGTATGCCAAAGACTCGCTTGGTCCTGTAGGCAGAGGAGCTTGTTTGAACCCTGTTACGTATTTGACCATTAAGTATAATTTACTCCAAAATATGAATGTGCAGAAGAAGGTATTTCTTCTCCCAGTAGGTGAAGCTGTGGAACTCCTCACCATAGGGTGTTAAAAGTCTACAAATGGATTCTGAAACAATTGGACAAGTTCATAAAAGAAAAAATGAACATGACATCAAATCTAGCTTAGAAAGCCCCAGAGCCACAAATCACAAGAATAATATCAGGTATATGTTGACTTTATTCTTGTGGACTTTATGGGCATCTGCAGCTGGTTACCATCAGAGGCAAGATGCTGACCTAGCTAAAAAGTTAATGTGATGTAATCTAGCCATTTTTAACATAAGACATTGCTGCGTATTTACAGCTTAAAAATCCCCAAACAAATACGGAGCCATGGAGGAGAACGGTGGAGTGTTATCGCTGAGAAGCCTGGAGGGGCTGTGGCTCAGCGGGTCATAGGGAGTGTGTGGCACTTTCCAGCTGCAGGTCCAGCTGGCTTTGGCCTTGGTCCATCACTGTCACATGAAGGCTGGGGCACATAAGGCCTCCATCTATTTTTGTATGGGGAAGAGTTTCCACGTTGCAACTGGCTCTGCCTTGCAGCCCGGGGTGACATGAGAAGACCTAGCTCCAGAGGCTTGAGCCCTGCCCTGCTCCCTGTTTCGGGCAGGAGGTGTGGGATGCCAGGGCACACTGCTGTGCTGCCCTCCGTACATGCCCTATTTTAGGAAGGGGATATGAAGAAGACCTTGGTTTACATGGCTCTTCATGTGGCTGTGTTCCCAAGAACCTGAAAAAAATGTACTTCAGGAAGGAGGAAATAACAGAAGAATCCAATCCCTCCAAAACACTATTTTTCAAACTTTATATATATTTGAGAGCTACGTGTTATTTTCCCCAAGAAGAAAAGAGTTTCCTTCTGTCTCTGCTTGAGAGACAACTTGATTGCTTCACTTGAGACAGATTTTTCAGAGTGGCAGTAACCAGACAGACATCATGAACAGAGGAGCTTGCTATTCCAGCCATGCAGACCTGGGTCTCCCCTGGGAGTCAGCTCTGGTGCTGGGCACCCTCCACCGGCTTGCCAAGCGGCTGTGGCAGGGAGGCGGCTGTTAGAACCACAGTTTCATCTCTCCTCCAAACTGACTCCAGAGCCTTCTTTTTCCTTATCTCTGCTGAGTGATGGCCTACAGGATACTCTTGCCTTTTACTTTGCTTTTCTTCATTTTTGGATGATTTCTCTATGTTTCTGAGCCCATTTGATGCAGTGGGCGGGTTTCTTATCCAGTATTAGGATCGTTTCACCCTCCACACAGTCACAGGTGCCCATACAGCCCAAATACCCATCTCTCCTTTGCTGAAAAGGGCTGCGAATTCAAAGCAGGGAGAGCATTGACCTCCTGGAAAAAAAAGGGTAAGCCAGGATGGAGAAGTAGTGTCGTTGTCTGTGCTGCTGCTTCTCCATGCAGGTCTTTGTGCCAGTAGGTATGTCGGCTCTGTGTGCACATTTGACACACTGGGACAGTGATGTCCAAAACCTTGGTGCCAGCATGGGGGACCCTAACTGGTATATGGCAGCTTCCTAGAGCTGGCAGAGCCAAAGACTCTAGAGCGAAGCTCTGATTACAAGGTGTAGCAGAAGCTGGATGTACCATCTAGATAGACAAGGTGATGGGTTGCTTGTCCTAAGGACCTATTGGATGTGGGGGTCATTATGCACTGGTGATTCACACAGTATGGGTGCGGGATGCTCTGTGGGTCCCCACCTTGTGTCTGGGAGCCCCTCACT
Source organism: Aquila spilogaster (assembly GCA_024606505.1). Lineage (NCBI taxonomy): Eukaryota > Metazoa > Chordata > Aves > Accipitriformes > Accipitridae > Aquila > Aquila spilogaster. The sequence continues at coordinate 5,305 of JANHGO010004071.1, read as the reverse complement.
AGCCAACAAAGCCCCCAACAACCATCTTCCAGCCTACAGGATAATGAACACTGTTGTCTTTCCCTCCCCATGGCCAAGCCACTGACGTGCGTGTGTACCCTTGCAGGTAAGCTGGACATTACCCCGGATGACCCTCGGTGGATTGGTGCATGGTGGGGAGGCTTCCTGCTGTGTGGTGCCTTACTCTTCTTCTCGTCCCTGCCGATGTTCGGGTTTCCACAGTCCTTGCCACCACGGCCAGAGCACACTGGGGAGAGCGAGCAGGCCATGCTTCCAGAGAGGGACTACGAGAGACCCAAGCCGAGCAACGGCGTCCTGCGGCACACGCTGGACGGGGAGAGCAGCACGACCTGCTTCCAGCAGCTGCGAGGTGAGACAATGGCTCTTGCCACGTTTTCTGTGAGAGTTGGCAACAGCTTAACAGTTGGTTGGATTTGTAATTGGTCTCTGATTTGGGCTATCTATGTCTACCCCCAAAAAAATCCCCCCAAAATCTCAGTGTCCTGAAATTTCAGTCCCCAGCTTCTAATTATCTCTGGCATTTTCCTCATTTTAAAGAGAGACTTTGTTCCACTTGAAAGGTTTGGTTTTTTTTTTAAACTACAAAGCTTCAGAAATGCACAATAGTCCTGCAGAGTTGATAAAAAAAAGAAGGGGAACACAGTTGGTAGAGTAATTTGTGAACTGCTCTCCAGTCTACTGTCCTGCTTCTCTCTGCCTCCCGAAATGGAGAGTGAGCCAGCAACGGCGGTTAAAAGAAATTGGGAGCTCCTGGCATCTGAGCTGCATCTTAGGGGAATCCCAGATACAAAGCAATGAGTGCTGGGCACCACCACAGCTCTTAAACTAGGGTGGGGAAGAGGTAGACACCAGCCCAGAATAGCAGCAAAGTGGCAGGGCAGAGCATGGCTTGTAGCAAATTAGAGTAGAAAACCCCACATCGTGTCCTGCAGTGATGGAAATGGACCTGGCTCTAACTAAGGTCAGCTAAGGATCCAGCATTTTGTGGGAGAGTGTGGGCAGATACCCTTTCTGTAGGCTGCACTGGAAAATCCTTCATCTGAGCGGGTGGTTCTGTAGCACTGGTGGTTGCTTCCCACTCTCTGTCACTGTGGCAGAGCGGGTTTCATTACTGCCTAATGCATTTAGATAAATGAGGACAAAATCACTTATTCCCTGTGCAGTTGCCTTAATTGGGAATTGAATGAGGTGCGGGTGGGAAGGAAAAAGAGACTTTGGGGAAAAAAGTGTTTTCTTAAATATAAAAATGCCTTCATTAGGGAAGGTCAAAGATGTGAAATTTTGGCTTGATGAGAAAATTCAAAAGAAAGGTAAAGGAATAAATTGTTTGAAAATTTGTCAGTAAAATTAATTCCTTTATCTTTTTATCCTTGCTGCAAGGATTTTCTCAAGTTTGAGGAATGCGCTTTTCCCATGATACATCCATCTGGATAATTCTGTGGCTTTTGTCATAGACTCATCAGAGCGTCTGCTTCTGGCCACTGAGTGTTTGGAATGGGCACTGGAAATCTTTGCAGGTTTTCATATAGAAAAATGAAAGAATGCTGCATGTCCCTGCTGCGCGGAGGGGCAGCAGTTCTGGCCGAGGATGGTGCTGAGCAAGCTAAGTTTCTTGCACACAGGGAGGCCATGGGGGTGTTCCTAGAGCATCTATTGCTCACCAAAGTAGAGAAATTAAACTCCCACATCCACATGCTTCCAAGTATCGATTATATGAGGAGGCACCACAGTCTTCCATGTTAGCCTTCTCGTTGCAGGTAACCCTATTTCGAATCAGTCAGTATTCCAGAAGTGTCTTTGTAGATGGACTTTGAAATACAGTTTACATCACATCAAATCAGATAGGGAATGACCTTTTTAGTTATCCTTTGAGGCTGTCACAGACAACACGGTGTTGGTAGCTGACATCTCCTTTTAAGTCCCTTGCCACTATTGTCACAGTCAGAATGTGGTCAAGAGTCATGTTTGCTGAAGTGCCCGCCTGGAGGAGATGTTCAGACACGTACTGCAAGGGAAGGCAAATGTGCCTTGCTCATTCCTGATGAGCAGTGTTTAAGGTGATGTGTTGAATCTTGCTGTGTATATACCTTATTTTGCCAGCAGCTGAAATATATATATGCATTCTTATGTGGCAGGACCTAGTATCCTTATTCTGTTTGTTGATTGTATAAAGTTTCCTTTGGGGAAAGTTAGACTGTTTAACCTTTTCCCTAGGATAAAAACGACTGGTAATTATATACAGAGGTTAAAAATATATACATACATGCATAGTCATGTCTTCTGTCCTTTCACAGGACATGGAGTTTGCATGTATTTGTGAGGCTGAACAGCAGAGTATGTACCTGTACGTGGGGTTGTGGGTGGAAATGGTCATCGGAGTTTGTGTGGCCATAACTCTGACTCCTTTTTAGCATGTGTTGTCTCTGCAGCTCAGTCCTGGGCCGGTGTGTGCTGGACATAAGTCCATGTCTGCATGGAGGTGCGGGATTGTCTGCCTCTTGTGCACAGTATGGGGAGGAAGAGTTGTTTCTCTGGACTGATTGTGTGAACGCACTGTGTATCAACAGTGCATCCTCGGAGGCTGAACTGGGTCTCCTTTTTGGCTATTGAAGGGGTTTGATTATTTTTTATTTTATTTAATTTTTTTCAGGCGCTGCAGAGATGCTGCAAGTTGAGTGGATGTGCAGGAGAGGAAGCAGGGTGGTGTCAGTTGGAGACATGCTCCCAGCTGAGTCGCGGCTGTCAGCTAGCGACATGGCATGGCTAGCACATGGGAGGATGCTCGAGACACTACAACATTTGCTGAAAGAGAGTGAGATGTAGGGCTGGGTGAGATTCTTTGCCTGTCTGTAGCCTTAGCATGCAGAAAAGCTAGGACTAATATAAAAGCAACCTGCTCAAAGTATTGGAAAGTCTTTTACATCTCTGTCAAGGTCTAAACAGGAGGGAAGGCCCAACTTTTGGGAAGCCACGGCATCTCTTCATGCCGGGTATTTTCATGCCGGGAAAAGAAGCATCCTTAAGAGGAGCTTCAGACTTGAAATGAAGACTGTGCCTTTGAATGGCACAAGGTGAAGAGGCAATCAAAGGCAGCAGAGGCAGCAGTCACGGCAGCTCTGCCCAGCAGGACTGGCAGGGGCATGAGGGCTCAGGGACAGTCCTGGGAGGTGCTTACCATTGCTAAACTGGCGTATGAATGCTGCGCTGCTTTACCTGATTGGTTTTTCAGTTAAGCAATGCAAATCCATTTGGGAGCACAGGGAAGCGAAGGTTTAATAGCAGGGAGAGGATGGATAAATGCTGCCATTGCTCTTTGCTCTCAGCTGGCAGCCTGGCAAGGTTGTTCCAGCCCTGCACTCTCTGTATGGTCTGTGAAAGCACTTCAGGCGTGGACTGCAGCAGTCCTTGCTGTCCTGGGGGCACAGTTTTGCTTTCCTACCTCTGGTCTGCCTTGGGGACCTCTCTGCTGCTCGGGGGCAGAGATGATGCTCAGCTGTGTCAAGGCACCTGTGCCCTCTGCTCGTGTCTGTCCAGCATCTGCCCTCCCACTTGGTGTTAACATGCTGCCTCTAACCCACCACCTGCTCCAGGACGTGCTTGGAAATGTTTTGTTAAAATAGTTTTTCATACGGAAATGTCACTTCTACTGAATTGAGCGGTCAGTTCTGATGAAATTTGGTTTCAAAATGGTTCCTTAGCTTTATCTTTAACACCTCTGAAACACTCTGCTCTAAATGCATTTTGTTTTGCAATGATTTAAACCAGAAATTCATTACATTCTGCTTGTCTATCTAGTGAGAGAGATTAAAAACCTAAAAGGATTGAAATTGATATGGAATCCTTCAGGTTTGGAGAGAGAAGCTCATTCACAAGGAATTAAAAGAAAACTCACTGTGGAATTAAATGAATTTCAAAATTGCAAATTCCCTAGATTTAGAAACATTTTGGTTTCTGTCCAGCTTCATTTTCAAGAGCATAGGAGAGCTGGGATGTACAGCTGACAGCTGTCTTGTCTTCTGTTCAGTTCCTTCCTGCTCTGTGTACCAATCTGCTGAATACCTAGAGGGAGCTGCTCTGAATCCTGGATGTCTCTCCCCAGAAGTGCTCTCTAGGAGCAGACAAGTAGCACTGGGCCAGAAGCTCCCAGCTGTGCAGGGGTGTCCTGGGCCATGGAGAGCCTGTAGTTCTCAGTGGGAGTTCATAGGACTGAGCGGGATTAACAGCTACCACAAGTAGTTTTAAATTCACAGCTCTAACAAGTGATAGTGACACCTTTTTGGACAGGGCTCCATCTGTACCTTCATGGCCATAGCGGTGAGTCTTTGGCCTGGATCCAGACCAGTACCATGACCTTAATGCCTTTTTGGATTTGGGTCTTGGCTCCCTACCAACATCTAAAAGGCTTGCTGAGAAATCCTAATCATAGGTAAGGAGGAGGCAGCTGATCATAAAAGGCCCCACATCAGGTCCTGTCAGTCTCCAAGTTTCCTTTGGCTTGGATTTCATGAGGATGTGGCCTTTGTTGGCAGGTTCTTCTTGACTGTTTCGAAGCTGGCATCCTTGTTATCAGAAGCTTTGATTAATTCAGAAAGACCTTCAGCCTGCACGCTTCGGGGCAGAAGCTGAGCAGCAGCTGAGGTCAGGCAAAGTATGTCTGTCTCCAAAAAGATACTGTGCCTTGCCATGACCTACATGATGCGGGTGAGGGAGGTTTTCGTCCCCCTCTGAAATCAAGCAAAGGCGGTTGCTGGAGGCAAGGTGATAAACTAGAAGGACCTGCTTTCCTTCCACGAGAACGTTACTGTTGCTTCAAGCTTGTATCTGTCAAGAAGCCTCTTTGACATGGGTATCACCCTTTTCCTTCATATGCTTTGTGATACTAATTTTGCCAAGGCCACATATAACTTCGGCATATTAAACTCATCTGAGATATCTTCAGTGCCTTCAGTGCCTCTTGCCATACTCCATCTATAGGAGCTGCTTCTTTGCAGGAGGTTTTTTCTTCCAGCTGCCTGCACTATTTTCTTCATCCCTTGTTCCTCAAGCCAGGTGGAGATTTTACCTTTTGTTTTCTATTCAGATCTGAGGCTCGCTGCCTACGTTGCTATTAGAAAGTAGTATTTTGGCTCAATGCTACACTTCACCTTTTCCTCACCGCACTGTCCTACATGGACTGGGCTGTAAACCTCCCTCTAATTTATTACTTTGCTTTCTGTGTTCCTCATCTTTACTGCAAATTGAAAACATGTCTCTGTAGGGTGCTCCAACTGGAAAAAGGGGCCTT
>JANHGO010004070.1:0-25750 GCA_024606505.1 Aquila spilogaster | reverse complement strand
GGTGGGTGGGGGGAGCGTGGGGATCTCAGAGGGCCTTATTGACCTTAATGGTTCTGTGATAAGTTGGAAAGTAAATATATGTGATAGAATTGACTGTTTTTGCAGCGAGAAAAGGGCCGTGGACTTGAGCTTGTCTCGAAGCTGAGCTCTTTGAGTTAAATCTGTTGGGAGAATGGGAAGCTAAGAAGGCAGATTTGTGTGTATAGGGCGGGACATTCATGGATGTACACACGGCTGTGTCTGAAGTTCTGGATAGAGCAGAGACCCAATAAAGGTGGGATATCAGCACACACAGCCTGCGAGATGGTAGAATAACCCGAGGTGGAAGGGACCCAGAGGGATCATTGAGTCCAACTGCTGGGTGAGAACGATATGAGATTAAGGTACAAAATGATGGGTCACTACCGAAGCGCGTGGGTCAAAAAGAAGGAGCTTTCTGATTCCTTGGAAAGCTGAGAAGGTTGAATAGACAATCCCCTGTTATACAGAGCTGGGGGAGAAAACGGTGCGGAATGGCTGTGGCGTTCAGACTGCTGTCTCCTTTCATTCTGTTCTGTGTTGTCTGATGAGCAATGCGGGCCAAAGGAGGGAGAGAAAAAAGGGAAAAGTTAAAGCAGGTTTAAATGCAGCAGCACGCTGTTTGGCCCCGCGGTATTTGCAGGCTTGTTTTTAGCGATAGCTTGGAGCGGCATGATTTGCTCTCAGTGCAGAAGGGCAAAGCTTGGATCCATGACCCGAGGGGATGGGAGCTCCGGCAGGCTCAGCCTTAGCTTTGCTGCTGCAGGACTTCCATACGTGCAGTGTTCTGTTGTACGCTGCCCGCATCTCACGTTGGGCCCATGGGATGGCTCTGTGGGTTTAATACGGCTTTGGGTTGAAGTGGTCACTGCCTGGCTATGCAGAAAGCCCTCTGCTGCAGGGGGAACCCCGGGGGGAGCAGTACAACTGTCCCTTGAATGGTTCCTAAAGGCTCAGTTTTTAAACGCAAATGGCAAAAAGAAAACACATGAAAGAACAGAAGTAACAATAACCGAGGGCCTGGGTTTAAAGCAGCTGTAGCACAGGCAGCGTTGCTGTAACCCCACCTCCCTCCAGCAAACAAGCATCCTTCTCTCACTTCACTGCGCACATACCCACTCACTTTTGGGGTAAGAAGTTTCCAAAATAGAGCTGTTGTGTTTACGTGCGCCCATGACAACGCCGTGCAAATAAACCTCGGGAGTCTTCTGTGTAAAAATAGGACTTGAAGGGCCTTTGTTATAAGGATCGGAGAAGCTGCCCCAAACCATGGTCAGGTGTGGTGTTCAGAAATGCTTTTTTGGGTCAGTGAGAATTGTTCTTCTGCAATGAGCTGAGCGGGAGAAACCCATTCTGATGGTTGTTTTTGCTGTTCTCTGGGTGCCTTGCTCGGCCGTGCTTGCTTTCTCCGAGCTTCGGGTCGATCACGGAACCATTCGGGTGGGAGGAGACCTCTGAGATCCAAGTCCAACCCCAGCCCACCCCCACCGTGCCCACTGCCCGCGTCCCCCAGTGCCGCGTCCCACCGTTGTGACTCCCATCTACAAGAAGGGTCGTAAGGGGGATCTGGGAACTATAGGTCCATCGTCCTGACCTCGGTGCCAGGAGAGGTTATGGAGCAGATCATCTTGAGGGAGATGACGTGGCTTGTGCGGGACAGCCAGGGAATGAGGCCCAGCCGGCGTGGGTTCACAAAAGGCAGGTCCTGCCTGACCAACGTGATCTTCTGTGACCAGGTGACCCGCCTGGTGGAGGAGGGAAGGGCTGTTGGTGTGGTCTGCCTTGACTTCAGCAAAGCCTTTGACACTGTCTCCCGCTGTATTCTCGTGCAGATGCTGCAGCCCACGGCTTGCACAGGTACACTCTTTGCTGGGTGAGGAACTGGCTGAGGACCGGGCCCAGAGAGTGGTGCTGGTGAATGGGGTCACATCCAGTTGGTGGCCGGTCCCCAGGGGTTGGAAGTGGGGCCTGTCCTGTTTAATGCCTTTATTGATGACCTGGATGTGGGCGCCGAGTGCACCCTCAGTAAATATGCAGGTGACACCAAGCTGGAAGGAAGTGTCGATCCTGGGGACCTGGGGGTAGGAATGCCCTACAGAGGGATCTGGGCAGGCTGACAGCTGGGTTGAAGCCAATGGGATGAGGTTCAACAAGGCCGAGTGCTGGGTCCTGCACTTGGGCCAGGCAGTGCTACAGGCATGGGGCAGAGCAGCTGGAAGGCCGCGCGGAGGAAATGGACCTGGGGGTGTTGGTCAGCACTGGGCTGAGCAGGAGCCAACAGTGTGCCCAGGGGCCAAGAAGTCCAACGGCATCCTGGCTGTGCCAGCAGCAGTGCCGCCAGCGGAGCAGGAGGTGACCGTCCCTCTGTATGGCACTGGATGATCCTGGAGGTCTTTTCCAACCGTGGTAGATCTATGGTTCTCTGATCCCCGTGGGTGCCCTCCCATGCCCTGGGCAGCCTATGCCAGTGCCCCATGGCTCTTTGGAGAAGGGACTGTTCCCAGCACCCAGCACCCAGGACCCAGGACCCAGGACCCAGCCTGTGTGTGTTCCCAGCACCCAGCACCCAGCACCCAGCCTGTGTGTGTTCCCAGCACCCAGCACAGTGTGATGCCGTCCCCCCATCCCACCGCCATTTCTTCTTCTTCATTTTTCCTTGCAGGTTTTTATTTTTGTTTAAAGGCAAAGCGATGAACTCCCATTGAACTTCGGAGCTCCTGACTTTGCATCTTTTCAGCGCGGTGCCACCGGTTCTGCCTGTCATAAGCACTAAGCTCTTTTAGCATTCCAGCTTATGTAACAGCGTGGAATTTCAGCAGGAAAGCAATAAATGCTTCTCCAATTGTCAGCACCATCTGAAATGCCCTCCAGGTTCTTGTGGACGCATCATATCGTCCCCGTCCAACTCGGTGGTGGATTTTAATTTGCTTTCCCCTGCAACAAGGTCAGTTTTAACGTGACCGCATCCAGATCCGGGCGCGGTGCAAGCTGCTCATAGCTCAGCCTTTATCTTTTGCAAGGACAGACGTTTCTTACCCCAAAAGCAGCGTCTGAAGTGCATGTCGGGCTTCTGAGGTTGGAGGCGACCCCGACACCTGAAGCCCATTGCTGTGCTCTGAGCAGGGACAGCAGAGCAGACTGCTCAGGGCCTGGATCACCTCCATGGGTTGGACCCCGCAGCCTGCCCGCTGCTCAGCGTTCCTCACAGCTTTATTAACGAGCAGCTCTGTAATGAAGCTGCCTGTGTGTCGGTCCAATGAGAGGAAGGGCAGCGGGCAGGAAGGAGCCGATCTGATGGCTTTGGTCTGCAGAAGCCCTTCTCCATTGGTGCTGCCAACTCTGTTGAATGCAAAACTTTGTTCCATGCACATATCTCGTTTGAGTTTTGAAGTTGTCATCCCATTGGATAAAAACATAGGAAGCTCTGTTGGTGGTTTGCATACTTCTCCACGTTGCTGCTTGTCTGCATATCCCTTTGATTCTGGGCCATGGGTGCAGCTCATCCGCAGTGCACATCTGCAGGGGTGGAGCCGCCATTGCATGGGACGAAGCAGGAATCTGAATTGCTGGTGATGGTGGGGCTGTGCAAAGCAGAGGAGCTGGGATGCCCCCGGGGCAGCTCACAGCTTCGCACGGAGCATAAAACCGTGCATGCTCCCAAATCTCTGCCCGCTGCCAACGCTGCTTCACGTTCCTTGCACAGAAGGGGGCAGAGCGTGCCCGGCCAAGGCGGCGCGGCCTCATCTCCATTGTGGTCACCACGGATTTGGTGTTGGGATGGGGATTGTTCCACCAAAACTGGGAGAGCTCCTGGTCTCCGTGGGTGCCTCCAGCACGCCTGGCATCCCATTGAGACGCCGGACCAGTGCAGCGGTCTGGGCAAATTAGCTTGGGGATCAGCCATACGAAGGAAGCTCTTAAGCTTCTCTTTTCCTCTTTGCTTGGTCTGGTGCTGGCCGGGGCATCCCGTGGCTGCAGACTCATTAACTTTGAAGATACTTAACCTCTAGCTAGAGATCTGCCCGGTGACCTCCCAAGATTAGCATCTCCCCCAGCAAAAAGGCTTTGCCGCGGTAATCCCCTCCGCAGCAGCTTCTCTCTGGCCGTGGGCTCCGTGCTGCTCCGTATGGATTACCTTCTCGCCTGGCTTCTGTGCTGAATGTTCTGTGCTCTCCGTCCGGAGCCGGCGCTGGGATCAGCTCGGGGACGGCCGCTTGCATGGGATCCATATTCTTGCTTTCAGAAGCAACTTCGCTGTGTAAGTGCTGCGAAGGGAGCGCTTTTCTTCAGCTGAGACTTTGTTATCTTCCGTTGGTTAACGTTAGCTCTGGGCATCACGAGGTGCTCAGCTACGGGCAAAGCTTTCATACTGGAGAAGGTGGCAGGGTTGTGGGAGCCGTCTCGTTCACATTTTGCACTGTGTTTGCTGCTGATCGGTGCTGGGAAGCGCATTACAGGAGTGCTCCTGGGGGGTGTTCAGCCAGGGGTGTGTGTCTGCTTTGGGTTTGTATGGTACATCACACGGGTGCTGCGGTGTTCAGCTCTGCACAGATGCGTTTGGAACTGGGAAATCCTCTTTCCTGCGGTTTTCTGCCGTCTCCTTCCTCGTCCTCCACCGGGATTGCTTCGGTGGGGAGGAACCGAGCGTTGGGATGGGGAGGGGACAGATCGGCTGTTTCATGGTTATAGACAGAGTCACAGAACCATAGGGGTCGGAATGGACCCATGGAGGTCCCCCAGTGCAACCCCCACTGCAGCTCCGTCCAGCAGCTGCACGGCATCCAGGGGCGTTTGGGTATCCCCAGGGGAGGAGATCCCCCACCTCTGTGGGCTCCGTTCCAGGGCTCTGCCACCCTCACAGCACAGAAATTCCTCCTCACGTTCAGATGGAGCTCCCTGGGCTGCAGTCTGTGCCCACTGCCCCATGTCCCGGCGCTGGGCAGCACCGTCCAAAGCCGTTCTCTGATGGTGTTCACACGTCAGAAGGGACGTGGCGTTTTGTAATTACAGGCGTTACAGTTTGCATTTCCACCCTCTGGCCTTCAGGGTGCGTGTAGAGGTCAGTTTATTGCTGTGTAGCTGGGTCAGCACTGCAGCAGTTCTGCAGTCACGGGCTCCTGTTAAAGCACAGCATCTGCCCTGCCTCCCTTGTCAGAGCAGGACCGTGTCACAGCGTCATAAACCACTGCATGGTTGGGTTGGGAGGGACCCGTATCTTTCCAGTTCGGAGCTGCTGGAGCTGCTGGTCTGCATAGTCCCAGTATTCCACCTGACAGCCTTATTTAAACATCTGTCTTACGTAGTCTAGTTTCTTCCTTTCCATCCCTTTCCATGGGGGACGTCTGCAGGCTGTGACACAACACCTGCCAAGGCTTCAGCACCAAAATATGTGACACAGGGCAGATACCGGCCTGCCAAGGGCTGCTGGTCTTGGCGATATTGCTTTTAGTGTGGGCTGGCAGAGCAGGATGGGCGCTTTCCTTGGCTGGGTGGAAGCCATTGGCCTTCGATGTGTGGATGCTTATGGAGACCCGGTGTTGTGAGCCAGTGGGGTTGGGTTCGTGAAGATGTCCTAATAAAGGCCTTGTAGGTATTGAGGGAGAGGGCATTCCCTTAGATGATCTGATCTTCGTAGTAAAACAGCAAAAACTTCCAATGGGTGCAGCATGTTGATGGGCATGGCCACGTGCAGGGCGTGCAGCCCAATGCCTGGGCAGGAGGGGATGCTCCAAAAGCAAGCTGTGCTCCTGTTCTGTACCACCATGTGTGGCCGGGGGTGTTCCTCCTGCTTTGGTGGAGATCCCCCCAAAGACGGGTGTGCACCGCTGCTGTGGTTTGTCCGACATTTCCCAATAGGACATCACTGCAGTGTGAGTTCTCCATTCTTGGTCCTGGTGATCATCTTCTGATGCAGAAGTTCCCGTTATTCTACATCTTACATTTAGCTGTGTGGATCAAAGCAGTGGGAAACGAACCATGAACTCTGGCTCGGCCAGCAGTTCGTGCTATTTGTTGCCTTTCCAATGCCATACCATGCAGGAATAAATCTTCAATTTTTTTGGTGTATTATTTCTGTATTGACTGCGCCACTCTGTTCTGTAATTCCAGTGTTCCCAGGAGAAATCATGGATGAAAAGCTGTCCTATAAGGAGTTCCTCGATCGCAATGACACCTGGGCCATGGATGACAGAGACCTGTGCTTCGAACCACAGCCGGTGTTCAAACCCATGGAGATGGAAGGTATGCCCGTGGTACTCGTACAGCTGTAGCACCGCTGTTTTGTCACTGTTGTAATGCGATAGAGCCCTCACATCCATCCCTAGGGCTTTGTTCTCATGCCTCGTGCTCACACCTTCCTTAGAATGCGTTACTGTGTTTTCCTATAGCACGGAACGTATTGACACCAGTGCTGTTAGCCTGGAGCTGACCCCAGCCCCTGCCTTGCCCTGCAACGCAGTCCAGCACATCTGTAGGCAATCTCACGTGACTTACACCTACACAAAGATACCCTTCCTCCCAGCACGCAGTTTTCTCTTGTTTTTGATAAAAATTGAAGGGAAATTACATGCTCGTTTTTAGGAAGGACGTATGTGCTGCACAGATTGCAGCAGAACGTCAGCTTGGGAAGAGCACTGGCAGAACCAGCACACAACCTGATTTTTTTTAAGTCTTTTTGAGCACAGTGGACCTGTGTACGTAATAACCTTCTTGCTGTTGGAATCTCCTGTTTTCTAAGATGCTCTGTGAAGCAATTCTGTACTGTTGCAGTGGTGAGAAATAGTTCACGTGACAACCGGAACCAAAGAGGCTTTCGTTTGTGAAGCACGGCTTTTCCCCTATTGCTCTGTTAGATGGAGGAGGGGGATGTTGGTGGAGCTGCACTCCATAGCCAGGTGATGCACTGGACGATGAGGGCAATTGAGATACTGAGCCCATCGCCCTGTGTTCTCTTGGCCTAAATGAGATGAGATGGGAAATGAAGCGAGTCTGTGAGTTATCTGGTGCAGAAACCTTTCTTAATTGGAACCATTTCCTTCTTGGAGCATCTCATGCACCGGTGCAGGCATGCTGCAGCATGAAGGCATTCCTCCATACTGCTCTCCTGGCTCTGTGCAAGCAAGGGGCTCTGCTTAAAGTGGGAAGATTCGTACAGCTGAGCAGTGCTTTTGGTTTTGTTGCATTGCAGGGAGGCAGTTAGGCTCCGTAACGCCATCCTAAACAGCTTGAAATGAACTCTGAAGCCAGACCTTGTCCTGGCATCTCACATAGTCTGATAGGTTTGTAAAGGACTGCGTGTTGCTCAGCCCAGTCTGGCATTTTGGAGCACAATGAACAGTGGCAGTTTTGCTGTCATCCCCTGATATAGCCATGTCTGACATTTAAAAATTAATGAAAGCCTTCAACTGCAGCTGCTCTAATTGTGCTTAATCCAAAGAGATCTGCGCGGTGTCTGGAATTGGGTGTGTGAGAGCTGTGTGGGGAATGGGGAAGGGGCTGTGAGCCGTGGGGTGGTTTGTCTGCGAGGGGAAGGCTGTGTGTCCATCCCTTTGCAGTCTTACAGCACGTGAGGGTATCGAGGTGCAGTGACCCACTCGTGGGAGCATCGTCTCTTCGGTGTTTCGCTGTCTGCTCGCAGTGGTGGCATTCCGGTGAAGTAACCCATAGAACACAGCAGAAGGGTTCTCCGTGCAGCAGTTACAATCTCAGCTGCAGTCAGGTTTCCTTTCTGAGCAGTCTGAGCAGCCAGCCCTGCTTTCTGTTGGCCATAACGTCTCATCATGGAGGTGCTGGCCCTCACCTCGCAAGCAGCCTTCCCTGGAGGTCTGTCCCCTCCATGGTGGCACTGAGTGCATCTCTGTTCAGCCACATGGTAACGCTGCCTCATTCCGTGTCCCTCAGACCCCTTCAGCACGCACCGAGGGGAGAACCTGCCCGATCTGTCCTTCCCTCCTGACATGAAGAATGTGCAGCTCTTCACGGACCATCCTGACACTGCCAGAGACATTCATGGTGAGTTCCTCGTCAGCGCTTGTCCCTGCTGGTCATTTGTTGGTGTCTTCTCTGTTGATTTACTGAGAACTCCTGAGCTGACAGGAGCATATCATCTCTTTGCATGGTTATTTTCTGTGCCTGGAGGCACTGCAGTAGCTGCTTCCAGGAAGGTCTTTTTTGAAGTGCCTTCAGGCAGAAGGAGATAGGACTCTACGCCCACTGAGTTGGGCTGGAGTTGCCATTGGCTCTTACCTTCATGGCTGAACACCCGATTTCCATGAGCTTTTCCCACCAAGGGAACTTCATTGTCTGGGCTATTGCATCTGATGTGCTTTTTATTTGTAGGAGCAGAAGCAGAAAGCAATAGGCACATTTGCATCCATTTGCTGTCTTATACCTTGTTGGAAAAAACATGTATGTAGTTCACAGTGTGGAGGAGCACTGATTGATGGAGTTGGTGGCAAACTTTATATGAACTGCTTGTGAGCAGGGCAGTGTAATTTATTTTGCGGGTGTTGTAGACTTAAAACTGTGAAGGGGAGTTGTTACAGCCAGCACAGGACTGACAAACAGCCTTTTATTTCTTCAGTGCCGCATGGGTCTGTGATGGTACCCGACCAACCTTTCCTGGGGTCCCCCTATTATCCTGCAGAGGTCCTGGACCCGTCAGCCTTCATGGGCCTCGATTCAGCTGCAGAATTTCTGCAAGACAAAGCAGGTGAGAAATGGATATCTTGCCATCACCGTCTGTCTTAGTCTGGTTGGGTTTGGAGGTTGTACCCCTGGAAGGTCTTGACGTATTAGTCCTGAAGAACCTTGGTGGAGGAGTTAGCACATAGCATGAGTCAAGATTCAAAAGTATCCTATTGGAAACACCAGTTCTTAGGTCAAGGTGAATGTTCTAAGGATACTTTGGAGATGAATATTCCATTGAGCAAAGATCCTCCTCCTGAGAGGTGGCGGTGCCCCATCCCTGGAGACATTCAGGGTCACAGGGGGTGGGCTCTGAGCACCTGGTGGAGCTGAGGGTGTCCCTGTGCACTGCAGGGAGTGGGACCACACGGCCTTTAGAGGTCTCTTCCAACTCTGTGGTGCTGTGGCTCTCTGAACCTGCTCCGTCAGGTCCTGGGGTCACTGCTGCTTCTGACTCCTCTCTGATGCATGCTGTGGTTAGCACTAATCACAGAAGACCACAGTGTTCTGATGGCATCCCTGAAGTGAACTGAGAAGCTGTTACCCGAGGCTGAAGTCAAAAAAGCAGCGGAGTCGATCCCCTGAGCAAAGAACTTTAAAAACGAAGCAGTGTTGGGCCAGGACTGACTGCGTTGTGTTTTCCACAGTGCCTGAAGATCATTGGATGGGAGCTCAGCACTACGCGAAGGGACCGGATGCCTCTTTCTTTGTTGAGCCACCAGGTACAAATAGTTCTGACCTGATCTATGGGAACTGTCTGTAGAGAGTTTGAAGAGCAGAAGCAGAGCTTCTGTCCTCATCGAGAAACAAAAAGCAGTGGAGAAACGGAAGGGTTGGAGTGAAGTGGGAGCTGACTGAGAACAGTGGTATTTCTGGTTCTCAAATCAAATCTGAATGTGTTTTAGGTGTTACCTAACGCTCATCGTCAGGTTTAGTGCTGTAAGGGGTAGGAAGGAGCTCTGTGTTTGTGTGGGCCCTTTAATTTAAGGTAACAGAAGTGATGTGTGCAGTTTCAAGCCCAACTCTTACTATGTACTCTGGCATAATGATTCAATAGAGCTCTATCGCAGAATCATTGAGGTTGGAAAAGACCTCTGAGATCACCAAGGGCAGCCCCAGCCCACCCCCACCATGCCCACTGACCGTGCCCTGTGGCCCTATGCCATGCACACAGCGGAGCCAGATCTGCTGGAGGTGATACACATCAGAGCCACGTGTTCACTCCTAAGGGTCATTGCAGCCGAGGGAACCAACGAACATAACTTTGTCTCATCCATACTCATCTGAACTCTAAATGACGTTCTAATTGCGAACCTGGGTGCTCTGCCCAGTTATCTTCACACTACAGTACAGTTAAATGTTGGAAGCTCCGCTGGAGGCATTTGCACTTGTACGTGTATTGCGGTGTTGGACTGCAGTGGGCTCTGTGTTGCTAATGTTGGTGAGGGAGCCAAGAAGAGAGCACTTCAGCACTGCTCATGGATCTGAAGTGGTTTTGGAGCTCCGGGCTCCCCCAGAGCTGCGGTGCTGTACCGCTGGGCACCGCACAGCGCTGGGGCAGCGGTGCTTCCCGAAGGACACCGTGTTTTCTTCAGTTGCCCCAATCTGACAGCGGAGGAGCGATTCTCATCCCATCAAACCCAGGAGGTAGAGCTGTTTGCTGAGATCTTTGAGTTCTTAATCGAACTGTTCTTTATGCCCAGTGCCCTCCGCAGCCCCGGAAGCAGAAGCGCTGACTGTGCCGGAGCGCCCTGCAGCAGCAGCTCCTTACTTTGTTCCTACGGCGTTAGCAGCATCCCCAGAAGAGGCCAAGGCTGCCGAGGCACCAAAAGGTAATGCCACGCTCACCTTGTGCTGCTGTGGGACCCCTCCTGGGCAACGCGTCATCTTAAAATAGAGTTCTTAGGGTGTTTGTTAATAGGCAGCAGGAAACTCGTGGTGCGTATTTGTTTCCTCACCGTCTTATTCAGCCGTAAAATCAAAACAAAGGAACCACCACTTTGTTGGGTTTGTTCAGTGGAACGTTGGTTTTATCCAAGTGGGACTTCATTGATTTCCCTAATGACAGAATCACAGTCGGAGGGGCTGCAAAACGCCTTTCAGGGGATCTTTGCGAGCACCAGCTTAAGTGCAGAGGTATTTGGTAGTACTCGGAGTTGGCAAATGTTATTTGGAGACCTGCAGCTCGAGTTTTAGTAGATATTGTGTGAAACTGAATGATGCCACATTGGGCATGGAAGAACAGAGGGCAGCTGGGGGTTCACTGGGAGGTGGTGCTGTCTCTATCGATGTGCAGAGAGTGAGAGGAGGGGAGAGGGAGCCCTGTCTTCTCCAGCCATATCCTGTGCTGTCCGGTGTTCACGTTCTTTACTTTGTGTTCATTTCTGCCACCTGTGTTTCTGTAGCGGATGCTGAGAGTGTTGTTGCCTCGGATGCCGCGTCCATCTCTGCAGAGCAAGCTGGGCCCGTCCTCGCAGGGGACACGGAGCCTCCTCACGCTGCGGGTGCTGGATCTGTGCCTCCAGCAGAAGCTGAGCCCCCCCAGGGCACGGATGTCGGCTTTGCCCCTGCAGCAGAGGCCAAACCTCCCACCGCTGCTGCCGCATCCGCCCCAGTGCTGGATGCTGGCTGGAGCCCAGCGGCACACCCTCAGCCCCATTGCAACGTGGATTTGGAGTTTGCCCCGGCAGCGGATGCAGGGTTTGCCCCGGCAGCAGATACAGATCCTCAGCGTGCCGTGGATCTGACGTTCGCCCCAGCAGCAGATACTGAGTCTCATCGTGCCGCAGATTCAGGGTTTGCCTTTCCAGCAGAAGTGGACCATCTTCACGCTATGGATTCCGGCGCTGCTCCGGCAGTGGATGCCATGCCTCCTCATGCTGTGGATTCAAGTTTCCTCTCTGAACCAGAAGCGAAGTCTGTCTGTGCAGCTGACACTGAAGTCACTGCACTGGAAGAGCTGGTGACATCCGAGCCCTCTGCTGAGCATGATAAATCCCCCTTCCACGAACCTCCTGCAGGTGAGCTCCTCTGCCCGAAAGCTTCCTTCAGCCTTGAAATGATGTGGCAGGTGGTACTCCAAGGCAGCAGCAGCAGCAGCCACGCTCCTGGTGGGATACGGACTGCTGAGGAATCTGTGTGATGGCACAAAGGGAAATGGTTGCAAACTAAAAGAGGGGAGATGTAGACTGGATATAAGGAATAGGTTTATACACTGAGGGTGGTGAGGCACTGCACAGGTTGCAGTGAGAGGTGGTGGTGCCCCATCCCTGCAGACACCACAGTCGTGGGATGGGGCTCTGAGCGCTGATGGAGCTGTGGGTGTCCCTGTGCATTGCAGGGGGTGGACTACACAGCCTTCAGAGATCCCTTCCAACTCAAACCACTCTGTGATCCTGTGATACGGATCTGCTTTAGCAGAATCGTTAAGCATTCAGGAAGGGAGAGCTGGTAGAGGGTGATCCCAGCGCAGGTTGTTGCTGGTTTGAAAGTGAGGAACCCCTCTGGTTTCCTTCAGAAGATGGGGGTTGGTCGAGGAAGTGATTTTATCCTGCTTAATCTGGTCCAAATTAATGCCATCTTTTATTCTCTGCATTCCGTTTTCAGAAACAACTGCAAGGATGGAGCAGGAACCGAAAGCCCCCGAGGGTTACGTTGATCTTTCATTAGAGAAAGCGAAGGACAGTGCGCCGTCTGCCAGCCACCACGCCGAGCACCTTCCAGCACCAACGAACCACCTCTCAGAACCTGCAGGTGGGCAGCTCAAGCCAGCAGTGAAACCACAGAGGCACTTTGCCCTCAGCTCAAGGCGCCCGAGTTCTTTCTCAGGCATTTTCTTCTTATTCTTACAAAGGACAAAGCAACAGAAGATTTACCTACGAGGTTATGGACGCAGTGTAGGGAGCGTGTTACAAATAGACTGCAGGATTACAGACCGTTGAGGCTGGAAAAGAGCTCTGAGGTCCCCAAGTCCAACCCAGCCCACCCCCCCATGTCCCCATGCCCACTGACCTTAACTTCAGAGATGGCCACGTGGAGCTTCTCCTTTCCACCCGTGTTTGTTGTATCAGCATTTCTCACAATCTCTGTGTGTAATTAATTTTACTTCAATGTAAAGAAATAAACCCACCGTCTCCGGTGTGAGTGTTTTACAACTTGAAACTCATTTCAATTGCTCAGCTGGGAATTCGGTGGTGTCTGTGTGGGTTATCTTCCAAAGTACACATGAATATATTCCAAAGTCCCTATGAATGATGATGGCATTGGATAAGGACACCACGCTGGTGATGGAGCGCATTCTCCATCTGTTCTACAGTGGAGAGGGCGTAGAGTCAAAATTCAGTTGATTTCTTTTGGTTTTTATTCATGTTATTTTTTAATGAAGAACCTCACCCCGTGTCTGCGAGCACCGCAATGGCATTTGCTCCACACTTTGCCCATACCTTGTTATGTCAGCCAAAATATACAACTGCCTCTTACAATGGGATTGCGAGGAGGTAATACGTGGCCAACTCTCAGATCTTATCATCTTCATCCCTACTAAAAATAAAGCAGCACCTTAACCCTTCGCAGCAGCTTTTTTTTAAGCTGATGGTTTCCGTATGCGTGAAAGCTGAAGTATTCCGGTCGTATGTTTTCATATCTCAATTTGTTTTCTTTCTTCAATTTCAGTTCCAGCAGAAACAAAAGAAGACGCTGCGCTAGAAAACAAAGAGCTGCTTTCAGAACGCTCTGTTACTGCTGCAGATGTCCCTGCGACGGAGCAGCAAAAGGAGGAGCCCGAGCAGAACCACATCCAGCACACAGAGCCCCCGCGAGGAGCACCCCTGCAAGAGCCTGCAGGTAGAACAGAGATAACGCTTTGCTTTTAGCGAGGAGATGTCCTCTGGGAGCTGCTCACCTTTTCCCACTGACTGCACTGCCACCTGAGCAAGCAGAAAACGTTTTGCACCGATGAGCCGTGCGGTTCTTTGTACCCAGCAGAGGTTCTGCTTGCACTTTGCCTCTGTTTGCTGCACTCCCTCTCTTTTCCCCTCCTTGTTCATGGGACCAGAAGCCCGCATATGGCCGCTGCTATTAGTCTGTCACTGGCACTGGCTTGTATCTGTTGTAGGATATAGAAGCTCACCATCTTTTTGCCATTACCACCAGTGTTGTTTTTTTTAGGGTTTTTTTTTTTTGGCATTAAAAAGAACCATTCATTCTTACTGCAGTATTCCTAGTGAAGACCTCCTTCCAAATTGGATTTTGTAATTAGCAAAGCAGAAGGTGATTTTTTTCCCTGCTCCACTGACGCAGCCCCTCCAGTGAGCCATTGCTGCTTGCATGTGTGGCTGGAGGCTGATTTGTGGGCCAGGGCTCGCTGACAGATGACGGATGCTCCCTTGGGATCAGTGGCTGTAGCTAAGGAAACCCGGTGCTGCCTATAGCTGAGCACAGCAGATGACTTCTGCTTGCACTGCGGGTGCTGGGGCCGTAGCAACTTGCTCCCCTTCCTGCCATGCCCCTGCCCTCCCCCCAGGCTCCTCCTCCCACCAAAGCTCTATTTTTACATTTTGGAAGGCTGCCCATTAGAGAGATAAAAAGTCTATATCTGTGGTCATGTGCTGAGACAACGTAGATCCTTAATGCAGTTCTAACGAGAGATAAGGTGTCCTTACAAGAACTACTGCTCTTTGGTGGGGTCAGAGCATGTATGGGGAGTTATGCATTTTGGAATAGCATCGACGTGCTTATCGGTAACGGTTTAAATTGTTCTGTGTGTAAATGCCTTTCCCGAGGTGACTTAGCGTGGTACCACTGCTGGAGGGCTGAAGTCATATGTACACCTGTATTTGCTTGAAGCCAATGGTCGCTTTGATGTTTGAGCAGGCTTCCTGTATTCCAGGTCCACCTCCCGCACAAATCAGGCAAGCTAACAAACCGAGTGGCCGCGGGGTTGGCCGAGCACAGCCTGCCCCGGCGCCCGCTGCAGACGGACCGGCGCAGCGCCCCGTAGGTCCCCCCCAGCAGAAGAGCTCTGAGCCCGGAGCAGAGCCGTGCGGTGCCGCAGAGCTGCCATGCGCTGCGCCCTGGAGGGCAGCGGAGCCGCTCCCGGAGCTCACGCGGAGCTGCAGAGATGCGCCGCGGGAGAGCTGGGACTTGGAAGGGCCTTTGGCTATGGCGAAGAAGAAGAAAAAGAAACCGAAACAAAAGAGAAACCAACTGCCAAGAGCTATGGAGGTCTGGGATGGAAACGCAGCGGTCTCCAGAGCTCCTAAGAGTTCTCCGCCCGCTGTTGAATCGCAGAAAACAGCTGTCGGGCCCACCGTGCCTGCGGAGCTGTTGGTTGCCTCAGGAAACAGAGCTTCAGATATGCCAAAGGATGCTGCAGTCATAACTGGGAGTCACATCCTGGAGGATCCAAACGCCCGCGCAGTGCCAGCACTGGGCCAGCAGGGCCCCAAGAGCAGCGCGCCGTTCAAATCGGTGCTGGATGCGAAAAATAGAGACGTCACGAAAGCAGAGGAGATGAGAGGTGACAGCTTGATGTTGCAATGCGAGGGGAAGGGAAAGCAGGTTCCATCAGAGCAGAGAGGTGAGGGTAACGTGGGGGAGCCCATCGCAGCAGAGGTGCCAGCCACGTATTTTCCTGATAGAAATGGAAAGAGGGAGGGTAGGGAGCCAGCGTGTGCTGACCTGAAGGCATCTCCTTCAGAAACCATCCATATAAGCAAGGTAGAAACTCCTTCAGAGATGAAACCTTCCCAAATTCTCCCTGCAGATAAAGGTAAGGACGCTAAGGGCGAACCTCCCAAGCACAGAGCACCCAGCGACACCTGCTGCGAGCTTCAGGCTTCCAGTGGGTCACTGGGAGAAGCAGCGCAGGAGAGTGGTGAGCAGAGCAAAGAGTTGGGCACTGAGTCCTTCCAAGCACCTCCTCCAGCCCATGCACCCAACGAGCCAAGGGCAGCAGATGGAACCAAGCTGGCATCCCCCAGTAAGCACGAGGCCGTTGGCTTAAGTACTTCTGAGGGAGTATTGAAGACCCCAACAGATACCACCAAAGTGTCTCTTGCACCGTTAGTGGCTCAGAAACCTGAGGGAGGTATTGCTCTGCAGAACAGGAAGGCTGATGGCTCTCCCGAGCAGCCAGCTCTTCTGGCAGCCAGAGCTGCTCCTGCTGAGGCAGCACGCAGAGGTACAGGAGCGTATTCCCCTGACAGAAGCAAAGGGAGTGGGTTTATTGCAGAGGAGCAGCAGACTGGAAAAGATCTCAGCGTTACGCATGGGATGGACAGACCTAAAAAAAAGCGCAGTGAAGGGAAAGGCAGAAAAGTCCGAGGTTTCTCTGAGCACGTTCTGGGGGATGAGGGCACTGATGGAGTGAGGACGGGGGAGGCGATGAGAGAAACGCCTTTCCCGGATAGAGGCAGGGAAGGTGGTTATGCTGCCAGAGGACACTCATGGGCAGACAAACCCAAAAAGAGAGGTAGCGATGGGAGAAGTAAAAAAGGTGAGAAAAGCTTTTTCCAGCAGCCTTTTGTTGAGAGTAAAATGGGCCTTAGCGGCTCTCCTGACAGAGCTGGTGCAGCTGAGGAGGTCAGCGGTGCGGGCGGCGAGAGGGGCTGTGTCACCGCTGCGTGTTTCCCGGAGGACGCGTCGGGTGTGACTGCAGTACAAAGGCCCATTGAGAGAGTAACAGAGGAGCCCAGAGAAAATGCTGGGAAGTGTGAGATGGCCGAGCTGGGGGCTTTGGGCCAACAATTCCTTGCAGCGGGTAGGAGAGAGGATACAAAGCATCTCGCCGTGGCTGACACCAGCGGCGAAACAAAGGAGGTCAATGTTGTGGGCAAGGGCAGAGGGGCTGGAGATGCTTCTCCAGGTGAATCAGTTGGGATGGGTCCCGATGCAGACAAACGTAGGAAAAGGTGTAGTGATGGGAAAAGGAAAAGAAGTGAGAAAGGTCCTTCCGGGCAGACAGCAGTCCTGGACACTGGGGTGGGGGCAGCTGCTCTTCCAAGCAAAGAGAAGGGCACTGGGGAAACGAAGGAGCTCTTTACCTCTGGTAAAGAGAAGGTGCCTGATTCTGAAAGAGGGGTTTTGCTGGAGGACCTGACAGCTGTAACCAGGGAGGTGTCGGAAAAGCCTAAAGGAGAGGGTAGAAGTTCCTCTCATCAGCCAGTTCTTCCAGGCCATAAAGCAGAGCCAGAAGTAGGCAGCGCTAATGAAGTGTGGCCCACTGTTAAGGGTAAGGAAATAGATGCTTGCACAGCGGATCACAGGGCAGATGTGGTGATGGCACATGGTCCCACCAGGGAGATGGAGGCAGACAAACCTGAGGAAGGAGGCAGAGAGATGAAAAGCAGAGAGGCTGAGGACAGCCGGGGGCAGTCTATAGCACCGGGTCCTGGTTGCATCCCGGCCGTGGGTGGAGAGGTGGGGAGTGCTCAACAAACGCAATCTAAAGAGAACCATTTCAGTGCTTCAGTAAGTCTGCTAGGTGACCCAGGTGATGCTACTAGAGCTCAAGCTGCTGCTGCACCTCTGGAGCCAGAGAAGCTGAGCACAAGGGGTAAGGAGAGATGCCAAAAGGCAGAGGTTGGCCCAGAGCTGCTCCTGGAGCCCAGCACAGGAGCAGAGGTGCGTCCCGCTCCTGGCGGTGTGGTCAGCCTTCCTGGTGCAGAGCATCCTGCAGTGGCTGATCACAGCTCAGCCACCGTTACTGAGAGATCTACAAAGAGAGATAGCGAGGGCAGAGGTGAAAAGTCCAAGGCTGCCTCTGAGCAGCCGCCCCTGGGGCCTGAGATGGAGTTTGGGATGGAAGCAATGGGTTTCGTAGATGAGAACAGAAATATTAGTTTCCCCGTTGGCCCTCAAATGCTTTGGGATGATCAGGGGAACCACGTGGAATCCTTGGCCTGGGGGGCAGGTGCTGGGGGGCTGCTTTCAGCTGAAGTGGCTGTGGAGGAGAGCAGCGAGGAACCTGGATCCGGCGCTGGGAAGGGGGGACGCAGCCCAGCACCTCCCGAGCATCCCACTGGTGCAGGGCACGAAGAGCCTGGGAAACAGAGGCCAAAGAAAGAGGAGGAGAGAGCTGGAGAGACCGGTGCCCAGGGCGGTGTGGAGGCGGATGGACTGCTGTCTTCTGCTCGTTCAGCGCAGCGAGACGTTCAGTCAAAGGACGACGAAGTTCACCTTCCTCCCGTGGCGAAGGCGGATGGTAAAGAAAGTGATAAAGAGCAAAGCAGTGCCAGCGCTGCCTCTGCCCTTCCCTGGGAGGAGGCGGACGCGCAGCGCTGTCCGTCTCCCAGCGGTGCCCAGGGGGCAGAGGGGGCAGGAGGTGTCCCCTCTGGGGAGAAGGACGCGGCGGCAGCGGGGAGCGGAGCACCGCGGGCTGCGGTGGAAGGGCCGATGGGGAAGGACACGGACGGGGTCGGAGTGGGTGCAGCCATGGAGAGCGCTCAGGGCCCGGACGGGTCTGGAGGTGGAGTGGAGGCAGCTGGCGTGGGTCTGAGTGCTGCCCCCACATCCCACCCCCACCATGAGGATGACAGCAACGTTCACCGCAGTCCCGCAGAAGGCGATGTCGGAGGAGCCCACCCCGAGGCCGTCCCGGTGCCGGAGGCTGAGGGCACCGTGAAGGAAAAAGAAGAATCTGAACCCAAAGCTGCCACGGGGGCGAAGAAAGAGCGAGCGAAAGCCGCGGAGCAGCTGAAGGGCTACATGAGACCCACCAAGGCCAGAGGGCTGCCCGCCGTGCCGGCCCGGCCCGCTGCTCCGGACGGGGAGAAGCAGAGGCAGCTGAGAGGCAGCGCCGCGAGCCGGCCCAGGCAAGGCAAAGGTGTGTGCGTGTGATGCGCTGGCAGCAAAACCCGGAGCTTGCGTGCGAGCCAGCGCTGCTCGGCGGCATGAACACGTAACCGTTAATCCTCGGTGGCACCAGCGAGCGGGGCATGAGCGGTGTGTGTTGGCTGATCCTCAAAGGCTGCTGGTTCTGCTTGCCTGGCTCACAGTGCTAATTCCCAAACCTTTAAAGATGCACAGTTTGGTCTGAGTTCCGGAACCTGATGATTTTTTAATTCGTTCCGAGTTGATTTGATGTATAAATTTTGTAGCACTCAGAATTTTGAAGCAAACTTGCACTTCTCGGTGTTAAGTTCCATTAGCTTCTCCTCATCGGAGACCGAAAGTGGCATCGGTCTGGAATGCTGCGGTGTGCCATCACCCTCACTGCACAGCATCGATGCCACCGGAGGGCAGGAACAGGATATCCCCGTGGCAGGGAACGTTCCCGATCGCTGTCACGTTATGGGGTTGTTTGGTTTTAATGCCACACCGGGCCACCCGCAGCCATCTGCTCCCCCTCGTGCAGTTGGTGCGTGGCTTTACCCGAAGGTACCTTGAGCATCTCGTGTACAAAGCGTCCCTCCTGCCAGAGTAACCACTGTGCTGGAGCAGAGCAGGACAGCAGAACCCCGCGCTGATGGGCTTTGGGACTCTCCGCTGAGGATGGACTGTAGGGGTTGGTGCTGTTTGCCTGGCTGCTGACCAAGGAACAGATGGCATTAATTTCATAGAATTGAGAGGAAGTTCGTGGCGACTTCAGAATGGAGACTGTAGTAATGATGCAGATGGTATGGCAAAGAGCCTGGGTTTTCTGCTCAGCCCGAGCCTTCCTCGGAAGAAATTGGTGTCTGGGGGTTGCAGAGGTCGGGCGCTCATCCCCGCTCCTTCTGCCTTGTCATCAGGCATGGAAGTTGGGTCTGTTCCTGCAGAGTTCCTCGCTGCCGGTTTGCATGATGCGGTCACTAACTTAACAACCATCGAGCTCGAGTGCGCCTTAACATGCTGGTCAGGTTGTGGAGAGGTTCTGTAATTTTAATGAGCGTTGCATAACCCAAAGTCGTTCTATTCTGGTGGAAGTGGTGTTCTCTGCATGAACTTGTGCCTGCAGAAGTAATGTTCTTTGGTGCATGATGCTACAAAACGGGAAAGCTAAAGACAGCGTCATCCTTTTTATAGATATATATATGTGTATATAACCTTTCCATCGTCTGCCGGAAGTCATTATTTTCCTTGCTAATTGCTGTACTTAAGGGAGCTGTATCCTGGTAGGAGACCCATGCAAAAAAGAAACCCTGGAGGAGCAGAGCAGGTAAATGCAGGGGCTGCGCTGCCTTCGGTGCCTTACCGAGGCTCTTCCATTTCCTTCTGCTGCTGTGTGAGTGGCAACATGGCAGTGATGCCCGAACTGAGTCGGGTGTGGAATGCCTTAGGCTGCATCCGAGGATGAGTAAGTGCATGCATCGCTTGAATGCAAGTCAGAAATGGAAATCAGTGAAGGGGAAGCGTTGAGATTCAAGACCATGAACGTGTGTGCTTCTTTGCTGGATAGAGAAGGAGTTAAAGAGAGCTGGGAGATGGTGTGGTAGTCCAAATGTTTGTGAGATTGATGGGGCCGTGGGTTGTACTCACCAATGGGGTCAGGGATTGTACTCACCAGTGGGGCCATGGGTTGTGCTCGATGATGGGGCCAAGAGTTGTAGTTGCCAGTGGGGCCATGAGTTGTGGTTCCTGATGGGGCCATGGGTTGTACTTGCTGATGGAGTCAGGGATTGTACTCACCAGTGGAGCCATGGGTTGTGCTTGATGATGGGGTCATGGGTTGTACTCTCCAATGGGGCTGTGGGCTGTAGTTGCCAGTGGGGCCAAGAGCTGTGTTTGATGATGGAGCCATGGGTTGTATTCACCAATGGGGCCATGGGTTGTGCTTAATGATGGGACCATGGGTTGTACTCATCAATGGGGCCATGGGTTGTGCTTGATGATGGGGTTGTGGGTTGTACTCACCAATGGGGCCATGGGTTGTGCTTAATGATGGGACCATGGGTTGTACTCACCAATGGGGCCATGGGTTGTGCTAGATGATGGGGCCGTGGGTTGTACTTTGGTTGTACTTGCCTCTTACCTGCTGCTTCATTCTCCTGTTAAGATGACGCTCGCCAGACCGTGGCCAGCACTTCGTGTGTGTTAGATGGGACTGTGAAGCTTACACTTGGCAACGTCTAATAGAGAATCATAGAATAAAACATCCTGAGTTGGAACATCTGCACACAGGAGCTGTTTTGTTGCCCCAGGGGGCAGTCAGCGATGAGTTATCAGAGTAATGTGGATATTCTGGACAATCTTCTGCTGAGGTTTGGTAACTGAAATCTCTTTGGCCAGGCTGAAGTCTTACACCGTGTTCTAGAATAACAGGACGGCGCTCCTAAATGCATCAGCTCCTCCATGAACTGCTAAAATAGGTACGGGCTCGGTGATACAGCTCCCTGGGGAGCCATGGCAACAGTGATGCTGCAGATTTCTCGCTGACGGAGTTGTGTGTCTTGGATAATTCTGCCTGCAAACTTCTGTAATTGTTTTCTTTATTATTATTTTCTAGTTTTGACTGCAGTTTAAGGTTAGGAAACATTGGGATGTGGATCTGTTCCTGCAGTTTGAGTTTGATCTCTTGTGCGTCTTTCGGATTTATTTCAGCTTCTCATTTTTGTTGTTGCCAACGTAAGGGCTGCCCCAGATTCTTATGGAAAACTGTTTTGTGCCCTTGCGTGTTAGGAGGATGAGATGATGATCAGAACGTATCAGACACCGTCAGCCTTTAGAATGTGACTGAGCCTTTTTGCTGCTTCCTGCTTGAAATTAAAACTGAAATTGGAAACTGCACATAAGAATGAGGTTCCTCACACGGTCCTCCCAGGCAGGTGCCTGAGATCTGATGTCGAAGCGTGGCAAACGGAGGAAGGGATGGAAGGGTTTCTGCCACCCGGTGCTGGGCTGTGTGCCTCACATGCATTGCGCTCGTCCCTCTGCTCCTCAAGCTGTATTCCAGCATCAGAGGACACGAAACACTTTTTTTCTCCAATCTTTCCTTAGGTAATAACCTATTTACAAACCAACCAAAGAAAGAAAAACACACAAAAAACCCCGTGGTTTCGGTGGTTTGGATTTTGTATCTCGTGGTTTTTGGTTTGTCTGAGCCCTCGTGGAATCACATCTGACAGCCGGGGCTGTCGTCCCCGCTTAATTACACCTTTTGCTTTTCTTGTACGGCCACAACGAAGTCCTTCCCGTGTTTCCTTTTCCCAGCTGGTTTGCATTACGCTGGGGTCGTTACCACGTTAAATCATGGTAATGATTTAATCAGCGCTTCCACGGTCACATTGGTACAGTGGCTGCAGTTCTCCTGTGGGACCCCACGCTGTGGTTGGGTTTGTCCAACAGGAGCTAACGAGGGACGGATGGTTTGTGACTGTGTGCCACTGTGCTTGGGGATGTGGTTCTTAACAGCAGTCTGTAATCGTGCTGTAATGATCAGAATAACACCTCACCGCATTAATTAAGACCTGCTAATTGTCCCGGATAGGTGTGGGAGGTGAAAGGCAGACAGTGGCACCGGCCAGTTCTCCTGTCAGCACTGAATGTGTCTATGAAGCAACAAAAGAACGTTGCTCTTATCCGCTTTTCCTCCAAAAAGCAGCGGTGTGGATTCGATTCTGCTTCAGGGAGATATCCGTTCTGATCCTAATTAAGAGGGGAATGTAGAAGGAGTTTACTGACCTGACAGTAGGTATCCAGAGACCCCTTTGTGTGGTGTTTCTCAGTTCATGGCTCCAAAGGTGTTCCTGTAAGGAGGTGCTCCTATAAGGAGGTGTTCCTATAAGGATGTGCTCCTATAAGGAGGTGTTTCTATGAGGAGGTGTGCCTATAAGGAGGTGTTCCTACAAGAAGGTGTGCCTATAAGGAGGTGTTCCTATAAGGACGTGCTCCTATAGGAAGATGTTCCTATGAGGATGTGTTCCTATGAGGATGTGCTCCTATAAGGATGTGTTCCTATAAGGAGGTGTGCCTATAAGGAGGTGTGCCTATAAGAAGGTGTGCCTATAAGGAGGTGTTCCTATAAGGAGGTGTGCCTATAAGGAGGTGTTCCTACAAGAAGGTGTGCCTATAAGGAGGTGTTCCTATAAGGAGGTGTGCCTATAAGGACAGTCTCCTATGAGGATGTGTTCCTATAAAGAGGTGTTCCTATAAGGATGTGCTCCTATAGGAAGGTGTTCCTATGAGGATGTGTTCCTATGAGGATGTGCTCCTATAAGGAGGTGTTCCTATAAGAAGGTGTGCCTATGAGGACATGCTCCTATAAGGAAGTGTGCCTATAAAGAGGTGTTCCTATGAGGAGGTGTTCCTATAAGGACGTGCTCCTATAGGAAGATGTTCCTATAAGGATATGTTCCTATGAGGATGTGTTCCTGTGAGGACACGTTCCTATGAGGACGTGCTCCTATAAGGAGGTGTTCCTATAAGGACATGTTCCCATAGGGATGCTCCCCCAGCTGTCCATCCTGCGTGTGCCCATCACTTCCTCTTCCATTGGGGCTGGTTCTTCCACAGCCAACATGCACAGCCAGGACCTCGCAGCATCAGCGGGTGCTGGGACAGGCGTGGGAGCTCACGGCCCAGCAAATGCTCCTGGCAGCGGTGTGTGAGGGATGGGTCCAGTCAACCTGATTGGTAATAACGCTTAATTAGAGCTGGTGTTGGCTGGAGACGCTGGCAAGGAGGAGCTCATCCTGGAAAGCGACGTTGCCTTAGAAACCAGTGCAAAGGACTGCACAGAAATGATTGTGTTAGATTAAAGAAGGAAAAAAAGCAGCAAAAGCATTAGGAGGGATCAGTAATAGCTTCAGGAGTGGAGCAAAAATAGAAACGCTGTGCTGGTCCATCTGCTGGGGCCGGGAGCCGTGGGTCGGATGCTGCCATCACTGCTCCTCACCATGGAGTGTGGCTGCACGGTGACCCCTGGAGCAGTCAGTGGCCCTCGGTGGGACGTGGCACATCTTCCTTGGGGAGTCCTCCCCTCCAGGGGCAGTGTGGGCATTGATAGGTGTGGGACGCTGCAGGGCACGGGCCCAGGAGCTGCACCGGGACCTCCTTCGCTCCTGAGAGCTCCCACCATTGGTTGCGCTGCCATTTTGGGTCGCACTGCTTGTGTCTGTTGACACGGGTTGATAGTGATAGGACATGGGGGAGTGGCTTTAAACTAAGACAGGGGAGATTGAGGTTGGATGTCAGGAGGAAGTGTTTCACTCCGAGGGTGGTGACACACTGGAAGAGGTTGCCCAGAGAGGTTGTGGATGTCCCATCCCTGGAGGCATTCAAGACAAGGCTGGATGCAGCTCTGTGGATTCTTTGACACTGTAGGGTCACTGTGGGCTCTCTCTGGGGCTCTGTGGGGTCACTATGGGGCTGTGGCTGCCCCATCCCTGGAGGCACTCAAGGCAAGGCTGGACGTGGCTCTGGGCAGCCTGGTCAAGTGGTTGGTGACCCTGCCCATAGCAGGGGGGTTGAAACGAGATGATCTTTGAGGTCCTGTCCAACCGAGGCCATTGTATGGTTCTGTGTATTCTCAAAAAGAAAGATGGTGGAGGGCCACGTGGATGGAGAAACCCCGAATTTGGTGTTTGAAGAACAGTAATCCTTCCTCGAAGGGTGAAAAAGCGGTGGATGCGTTTCCTGTCCAGAAGTCCCTATCGCCCTTCTGGTCCCACGGCTCTTAGCATGGGCCCTTCCCCACATGAGGTGGTTCTTTCTGAAGCCCTCCAAGTCCTCTCGTTGTCTGACCGTCCGCCCATCCTTTCCTGCTTATCTTCCATTGCCCAGCACTGTTTCTGCTATAATTATTAAGAAAACAAAAGCTTTGCAAGACGTTTTAGGAAGAATGGAGACCAAAGCTCTGGACCGGGGCTGCTGACCCCGTGCTGTGTGCGTTGGCCAACTCATTCTTGCTGAAAGCACTGTGGTTGAGAAGGGAAGCGATCGGGTCACCAAAAGGAGTAACAGCACTTAGATGGGACCAGGTGACTTCAGGGCTCCTCCGTTTTGGGGACCGACCCGGATGCTCCGAGCGAGGAAGCGCTTGCAAACGTTGATCCCGCATCGGTTAAGAGAGCAAACTCAAACCTCGAGCTGAGCTCCCGTTTCCACTGTCAGATACCCACGAATATTTCAACTTCAGAAAAATAAAGAGCCGTGGAGGCCTTTTGAGGAGCGGAGCTCGTGGGTGGGAGTATTCTGGTTCGTTAGAGGGTGTTGTGAAGGATGCGTATAACTCCCAGCTCCTTAGTCATTGTTTTTAAATATAGCACCGTCCTAAAGCTCCAGCGGGAGCGGGTGAATGTGTGGATCGTAGTGTTTCTCAGCAGCAGGTTCAATTCAGGGGGCGTAGCGCAGCGTGCTGTCTCCGGGTGTAAAAATACCGTTGTGCTCAGTTGGATGGGAACGGGGAGCACCGCTGCTGCTTTGGAAGGGGTCCTCCACGTAACCAGGGAACAGCAGCGTGGGCAGGAAGCCTGGCTCAGGTGTGGGAGCTGGGACGCGCACCGTGTGCATTCGGGGCGGTAGAAGACAGGCAGGTCTGAAGTATCGTCTGGTATGTTTCGTTTTCTTTTATTACTATTTAAATGAGGGAAATCAGAAGTCAGGCTCGTGGTGCTGAACGCTGCCAGCCCTCTGCTGTCTGGGATGTGCTCCTGCCCGGCTCTGTCCTCTTGCCCACGGCAGCGGTGCCGTTTGTGCTGTGTGAGCCCTGGAGTCCCCATTGCAGCAGCACAGTGATCACCGACTCCAGAAGAACACAGTCACATTGGCTGTAAACAAAGCCCCTCTGCCAGCGGTCACCGCACAGCGCCGAGTTCGGGGTGGGCTCCTGTGTGGGTTTAGGATTTGTCCCAGGGGAGGAGAACGCCGAGCCTGATTCACTGCTACTGCTGAGAGTGGCTCCTCAGCGGGAATGAATGATGGCAAAGGCACCGATCGTAACGCAGCGTGCTGGAGAAAAAGGGGAAGGCACTATTTCACTATTTCCAGCCGCGCGCGACTGCCAGAAGCGCCGGTCCTCGAAAATCATCTCCGTGAGAGCGCTGCGGCCCCGCCAGCATCCACGCAGAGACCCCCACTGCCGCTACGGGAATCCGCAGAGCCAAAGAGGAGCACAGGGGCGGACCCCCCC
>JANHGO010004069.1:0-25756 GCA_024606505.1 Aquila spilogaster | reverse complement strand
GGGGGGTATTATGGAAAATCCTCATATGCTTCCAAAGCAGAAGGAATGTCTGCAGAGTTTGCCATCAGAATTAAAGAGTGGTTATTCACTGTGGTTGTTAGGGTGTTGGCTGAGCCAAATATTAGGAACCTTTATGTTTTCTTGGTCTGCTTTTTCCACCTACCCACCACCACTGTTTTGTTAAGAGCAGGAAGAGGGGATTCAGTTTTCAATTTGTGTGTGTTCATGTAGGATGATCCAGTTATGCTGTAGTTGTTTAACTACAAATCACAAAATCATAAACTCTAGCTGTTCCAGTTTTCAGAATTTGTTGAACATTTTGCTATAGTCTCTGCTGTGCTGAAAAAGACATTCCCAAAAAAAACCTCCAGAAAATGTAAATGATGTGCTATGAATAGGCAATTGACTCCTAAGCAATAGCATGCACAGTGTAACCTTTGTACCTTAGCAAACTGCCAAATTTGCAGGGAAATTTGGTGACTGAGTAGTGTATTGGGTCTGCCAGTGCACTGGGCTCTAGACACGGAAAGCAAGATCCTCCAGGCCTGGTCATGGGAGTGGATGGAGGGAGAATGGCACTGAGGGGATTCCATGGCAGCATCTCAAGGGAATTGAAGGGCAGAGTTTCACTACATAGTAGTGCACATGAAAAACCAACTTTGGCCTTCTCCAGTCCAAAAGTAAAGCTGCCTTTCAGGACAACTTGTTGGAAGACAGACATGTCCTATTGCAGGGGTCGGTGGAAAAGACAAAAACATATCTTACAATGGAAAGATTACTGTAGTAGTTTCTACCAAAACCGAGATGAAAAACACAGAACTGTGTGTCTTATTATGAGCTTGTGATTCTTGTTTTTTTTTCCCTGTTTGTTTCTAGGTTAAAAATTGCAGATGTCCTGTAGATAATTATAGGATGAATCTATCTGAAATTCACTCATGTTCTAATAGGGATATCTGTGTAAATCATGGTGTATCATAGGTGCCACTTTCTTTCTGTGTGTCATCAGAGCTCTTTCAGAACAGTTTTTTTCATCTCTATCAGCCACAGTGCATTTATACAATGTTTCCCTGTTACACTGCTGTTCTGATACCCGCTCAAAGAAGAAAAATTGTAAGGCCAGCTTTCAGACTGATGCTCGATCTGCTTCAATGAAATCAATCTCTTAAGCTCCGCCTCCTCTGGCCCGGGGTTATCTTTGTGAACTATATAACAAAAGAACATTTTATCATTAATAGCATTTGAAAATTGTTCTCTAAAATCAATATTCTCTTTTCTCATAAACTTTAATTTAGTGGAATCCTTCCAATGTTTCTCTGTTAGTAGCTATTAATTGTCAGAGAAATGCATCAGATTTATTTTTTCCTCCTGGTAATGTGGTTTCATCTCTGCTGTGGCCCACTTAATTTCTGTTCTTAGCGCAGTGACGTTCCTGAGGTTACACCCAAGCTGAATTTATCTTGATGCATGTATGGCAATACTGGGAGAGTCAAAATCTGGCTGCTGCTGTGGCTGTGCATGTGCTAGAAAATCTGCTGGCAGCAAGGGCGGTGCATGGCGAAAAGTTAGCTGCCCTGATTCTGTCTTTTCCAGAAAGTCAGAGCTGGAGCCAGCCCTGCATCCCCCGAAATGGCAGTAATGTCCACGAGGCACGTGGGTGTGCTGTGGCTGGATGGAGCGTGCAGCGTGCCCATATAGCACCATCCAGCACCCTTCCTCATGTCAGCATCCCACAACTTGTTTTACACTGAGCTGAGCAGTATCTCAGTGGAAGTGCAACTCTTCTAAATATACCTTTACTACTACACTAAAGGTCATCTCTGCTGTAGTTTTTCTCCCTTTATACAGCGTTGTACAAACCAGCTGCACTGATGCTGTGACCAGGCAAGCAGGGAACTGCTCCGTGTAGCTAGAGGAACAGGAACATGCTTGATTCTTGTGTCCCTCTTGATACCCATGCGCTAACTTGAGAGATGCTCCAGGGTCATACCTTCATCCAGTGAACTGATGAAAGTTGCCATCCTTTCTCTGCTTCCATCAGCGCTTGCTCACTGAGGGTTTTTTATTTCTTTTTCCAGCAATAGTCTGTAACCTTGAATTGTGCTAATAACATGCATCAGATTGATGGGCTTGCCACATGGGGTGGGTAGCCGAGGTGCCTTAGTGCAGCCAGCATCCGCCTTGTGGAGATTACAGCCATCAATTTCCATCTGCTGTGAGCATCTACGTGATTCCAGGGTATAGGAACATCATCAGTTCCCAAGGCTGAGGAGGTTTCCATTT
The DNA here is from genome assembly GCA_024606505.1 of Aquila spilogaster. Classification (NCBI taxonomy): domain Eukaryota; kingdom Metazoa; phylum Chordata; class Aves; order Accipitriformes; family Accipitridae; genus Aquila; species Aquila spilogaster. Next base: position 23,476 of record JANHGO010004069.1, on the reverse strand, counting down.
GGCAACCACCCCTCCATGCCCAGCATCAGTTCTATAGAGGCACCATCAGAGATAATTTGGTTTATCTCCATCATATGAGAGCCTGAAATTAAATATTTTCTCCACCTAGATCTTTACCTTTTACAGCTGCTTTCTAGTTTTCAGTCTAGCAACACAGTCATGTCTTCTGGTGGCTAATCAGAAGTGTTATTATTCAGTATTTTTTTTTCCCTCTATAAATAAAACAAAATTTCAAACCTTAATGAAACTTGGTGTGAGCCAAGCATGGAGTTTCAGTATTTCATGAGAAGTGGATTCCTTTGCAGAGCAGCAGGCACACAACCTCAGCAGCTATGAAGCAACATCACTTCTTGGTATGGCAGGTTCAGCACATGCAAAATTTACTTAGAGGCCTCTTGAAAACCTGACCCCTGCCTTGCTCTCACCCATCTGCTCCCTGCTGCCACCCTGCGCAATGGCAGTGGTCCCTTCCCACAGCTCCTTGTTGTGGTGGCTCTGCTCTGGAGATGACAGTCCTGGCTGGACCCTGATAGTGAGTGTGGGTGTGTGATTCTTCATAGGGGAGGAGGAAGGATGCAGCTGGGGGCCAACAAGTTGAAGCTGGTGGCCTCACAAAGCATCAGACCCGACAGGCAGTATAGCCAACCCGGTGCTGCAGTAATGCCCTTAGCTCAGCAGCTTGGATGTAACCCTTGAAAGGGCTTTTCAAACGTTCCCAGGATGTTTCTAAATATCTTCTGTGATTACTCCAGAAACCATGACTATAACACTTGGAAGAAGAAGAAAGGCTTAATGAAACCAAATGTGTTTGTTAACAGCAATTCACAGCAGGCTCCGTGGCTGAGTGTGCCAGCTGCCATCATCTTCAACAGTTGTGTTATCCAAGGTTAAAAGCAGCAGCAGCTCTGACTCTGGAGAAACCTCTTGCTCTGTCCTATTGTCTGGAGAAATAAATTGCTTATAGCAATGTCTGCAAACTATGTGCCAGTTACATGATTAGCAGATAAAGAGGAGAGGGTACAAATTTGTACAATGAATTTGCAAAACTTTCTCACTCAGATATTAAGTCTTTCAAGGCTCTTCTTGATAAATAGCCTGTTTCCTCCCTGTTCCTTTTCAGGTAGTGGTTTGTCCCTTCAGGGACTGTGTAAAGCACCATCACATCAGATGCTGTCTTCTAACACTTGGCTTGTGCAAGTGCTAGCAGCAATACTAGAAAACAGCATTCATTGCATTTTACCAGGATATGTTCTAGTTCCATCAGGGATTACAGATATTCTGGTGTAAATGTAACTTGTTCCTTTGATAGCTCTGAGCCTGCTGTGGCAAAGTGGCTTTCCTCTTGTTGCCATCAAGGGAGGATGAGATAGAACGGAAGAGGCATCCCCTGTGCTACGGTGAATCAGATTGGTGTGTGTGTGTGGTGACTTCGAATGCCATTAAAATGTGATCTGTAACACAGAAACATTTAGGTTGGAAAAGATCTCTAAGATCATCAGGTCCAACCATCGTCCTTATCAGCTGAGTCCCACCACCTTACTTTTTCTACTGCAATGTTCATCTGCAATCTTCCACAAAAATCTTGACTCTGTTGGAGCCAAGGCCATTACTGCTTTTCATCCCTTCTCCAAAGACATATTTTCAGTTCATCAGCAGAGCTTTTCCTGCAAGCAGGAGATGAACAGCTCTAGGATAGCGGGAGCTTTGCATTTCTGAATCATCCTCATTGCATTACCTCTTATACAGGGCAGCAGCTCCCCTTCAGTGCCGATGTAACCACCTGTCTTAGCTCTCTTCTCACGTGCAGCATTAACTGTAAAGCAAGTGCAGCGACCATGGTCTTGTTGCTGCCACGTTTATTTCTAGCCTTTCTCTGATGTTCATTGGAACTGCTTGTTGTGCCCCAGTTTATGCTCAAACTAATTTCTGGAACAGCAAACTGCAAGGAATGGAAGGGTATGTCCTTGCAAAGTGCTGATGAAAATGAGAAGAAAAAAACCCTTCTGTAAAATCAGTGGATTTCTGTAAGTGTAAAATGAATCTGAGGAAGAAGAATCTCCATCCTTCCTCTGTGTTCCTCTGTATTTTTCCCCAAGGTATTGTAAGCAGAAAAACTGTTCTTGGAAAGCTCAGTCCTGATGGTGGAAATGGCTTTCTGTTGCCACTCAGAGTTACACTGGAGATCAATAGGAAATCATAGCACTTGTGCTGCAGAGTAAATGACTTAACTGTGCATCCCTGCAGTGATATACTGTACTGTGGCCCTGTTTCCTTATCTTCTTTATACATGAGTCTAATTTCAGGCTTGATCTTTCTTGATTATCAACAAATGAGGTACAGATTTTACTGTACCAAACCAATTCTATCCTTTGCCTCTGCTCCGAGGGGGTGTCTCCTCCTAATCGACACTACATTTGCAGGCTCACAGATCTCTTCACTGTAATGTGTTTTCAGATCATCTCATTACCTTTCATATACATGTGTCTGCTTGCTGTGCTTGGAGCTACATATGGACAGCAGATGAGCTACATGTGCCTCATCTCAGCAGTCTTCTCAGAGCAACACTGGCCATGTGGGATGCCATGCAGAGGGAAGTGCTAGAGTCATAAAACACTGGGGGAAAAGATTAGAATCACAGAATCATTAAGGTTCAAAAAGAGCTCTAATATTATCCAGTCCAACCATCAGCCCATCCCCACCATGCCCACTAGCCGTGTCCCTCAGTGCCACATCTCCTTATCTCTTGAACACGTCCAGGAATGGTGAACACCATTGAACACCACCTCCCTGGGCAGCCCACTCCAATGCCTTACCACTCTTTCTGAGAAGAAATTTGTACTATCGGACCTAATATCCAATTAAAAGGTTGTTTTTTTGTTGTTATTGGTTTTTTTTTTTTTTTGGTCTCTAATCTTAAATGGCTCCCTTCAGAACTATTTGGCATTAGCAATTTCATTGCAGTGGTTTTGAAGGCTGAACTGAACAGTCAGATAAATAAGAGTTACATTTTTGGTTTGCATATTACCATATTACTCTAATTCAGCTTAACGATCCAATTATCCACTCATAGAAATTAATTGCAAAACAGGCTCTGAAAGTGCCCAGGATGGGCTGCGTTGAGCAGTGTTGTGGAATGTGATGAGTGAGGCTCTCTCTATGGCTGGGCTTGCAGGACCTCTTTCCTTGGGATGCAAGCATTGAAAAGAGACAGCGTTGGTCCTGGACTGCAGCATGTCATCTTGTCACTGTTATCCTTAGCGTTCAGCTTTGCCTCGAGCAAAAGCGGGCTTGAGAACATCACGTGCTTGGGAAAAAATCTGAGTGGGGATTGGAGCTAATTGAGCCGGAGCGTTAAGGGCTCTCAGTCGTTGTAGGGTACTTTGGAGGGGGGAGGAGAGGATTTACTGCAGGGATTTTGATCTGTAAAACGTGAAGTGCCTGTCTGTAGCAATGGTGCGGTTCACGTCATGGGAATATGATGAAGTAGAGGCTCAGAGTAAAATTAAAACTCACTTCATGTATTTATAAATGAGAAGAAGTAGGTATCTGTTTTCATGCTTAGTGAACTTGACATATACAAATGTATGAAGCACAGTCTCTGGTGATTATTATTATTTCAATAGTAAATGGAAAACCCAGATAGAGTATAAATTGCTTGTGTTTCTTCATGGCAAAACTGGATTACACACAATCTGGAATGAAATGGTGTGCTCAGTAGAATGAAACCAAAGAACTGCCTGTTAATCTTTCAGCATTAGCACTGACTGAAGTCGAGTTTTTTAATTTCTTTTTCTGATTTGGGGGTCGTTTCTTGTTATCAGCACAAGGACTTAAGCATTGCATTGATTATTTGAATATTTAAAGGCTGCATCGTGCATTGCTGCGAAGGCTGTGATCTTTAGAGGCACTGACAGCTTTCCCTCTGGCTATTAGCGTGTCTGCTTTATACAACACAAATGTCAACATCACTGCTGCTCTAATTAGAGCAGTAGGTCAAACAGCATCTTTGTCTGTAGAGGAACGTGAGCCATTAGCCATGTAAAGAAGAAGTCCTTTTGTTAAACTTGATTTATTTTTAAGACTTCTTTTATCCTGTGACAGCCTACAAAAGCTGATTTTCAGAGTGGAATATTTTTTCTTATTGCACAGAGAGTAATACAGATACCATTCAACCCTCTGCCTGAGCTGCAGGCACAAACTGCAGAGAAATATAGTGCTATCCTGTAGAAGTGCTCTGTGTTAACTGATGCAAAACAAAATTGCCACGATCTTCCTCACTCATGTACGCCACTGGAGGCAGCAGTTTGGTTTTGCCTTTTCTGATTTGTTTTTAAGTAGAATTTAGCATAATTTTCATAACACTAAATTTAAGACTGAGAAACCAGTGGTGCCCATCTTGAATGGCTGAAAAATGTGATTGCTGTTTACGGTTCGCCCCATTTGTTTTTCTGACAATGTCTTTGATTGCTTCTCTTGCAATGCACTATACATCTTGCTAACTGAAATTGCCTGTGCCATTATGGGAATAGAATGAAAATCATAGAGACTGGTGTTAGCATGCGAGTATTTTTGATTTCTGTGATTTTGGTTCTTGGTTGGTAAGTATCTGGTGAGCCTCCGGTGGAAATTTCTAGGTTTCAGAAACGAAGGGCTCTTCCTTAGTGTAAGTAATAGTTGAATGAGCTAACTCAGGCACGACCCACTGTGTGCTCTTTAATCCCACTGGCTGCCGCATGGAAGGAGAGGGCCAGCAGTCAGCAGGAGGTCATGACTGTCCTTCCTCCATAAGAAAAAGCACTTTGAAGAACAGACCAGGACAGCCTGACAATGTAAGGCTTGGATCTGGTTTCTTGTGCTTTGCCTCTCCTGCCCTTTTCCCCCTTCCATACAAAGATAAATGTCCCCAGGTAGGTCAGGGTGGGCGCTGGTTGCTTCTTGCTGATGACATATGTACGTATGAATCTGCTCATTTACCTGTACCCTAGTGCATTTCTGGAGCACATGCAGAGCACCAAGGCTAATAATCTGTCATCCCTCCTCTGACCTGTCCTGAGCCATGTGTGCCCAAGGCTTTGTAAAGAATTCCTAGCAGTAGTCACCTCCTGCTTGTCTGGAGCTGCCTGCTCCTATAAGCTGCCACTGGACACCAGTCCCAGTGGGTCAGGTTGAGATGTGCTGCTTCCTCCACAGGAGGATGGTGAGGAAGGGTCTGCCTGCAAAAAGCAGTGCTCAAGTGCTTTGCCTCTCCCAGGAGTATCTGGGAAAGCAAACCAGCTCATGAACACCCCTGCAAGGTGCACAAAACCGATTCTTTACTAGTGGAGGGGAAGCTCATCCCTCTTTAAATACACTGGAGAGCTGAAGGTCCTGCAGATGGGAAGTTTCCAGTCTTTGGAGAAGCTGTGCTTTACTGCCATGGTTTCTTTTTGTTATATTTTTGTGTGTTTTTGCTTTTTTAATGTTTTCTCGGTGACTGTCACTCTACAGAAGATTAAGGCTGTTTATTCCCCCAGACAGAAGCTGCATTTGCAGATTTACGTTGCCCTTCTCTGAAGAGACGGTGTTGCTTCTGCCAAATTAGCTGCAGCAGATCTGTGACCTGCAGGTTGCTCTCCAGTAGGCTGGAATTAAACCATCCAACATGCTTCTAGCATAAATGTTGCTCCTATAAAGAAGCTCAGACTTGTGAGAATATCAAGTGCCAAGTCCCCCTTGGATTTTCCTTAGAAATCCCAGGCTTACTACTAAAAACCAAATGGAAAAACAACTAAATTAGGCTTAATTTGGTATTTTTACTGTGGGAAATGCCTATCAATTGATGTCTTTCAATTAAGTTTTTCACTTCTTATTGAATTTAAGTGGAAGAACATAGGAATACTATCTCACTTTTTTTCCACAATAGGAATGTTCTTTTATGTGCACACACACAAAAAAAATACAGTAAATGAGAAGGATCAAATAATTTTTGGCTATTGTGTCTTATGTGAAAGACATGCAAGCGTGTAACCAGTTTCTTAGTTTGTGTAAGCATTTTTGTTTGTATTGGCTTGGTTATAGGAAGAGCCCATAGGCTGTTCTGGCTCTTGGCTGATGTATGCTCCTTGAGCCCAGCTGAGCTGGCTCTGCTGTTTTGGAAACTTCAGTCTGCACAGCTTACATTGAAGTCTGTGATGTTATCCGTACTGCTGTACCATGATTATTTCCCTGGTTATTTTCAGAAGGAAGCAAGTCTCTCCTCCTCTGTGCAGGCTCTGACACTGCTCCATGCCACGCATCTCGGGGCACAGCACATTGCACATTGTGTTACCCTTATTATAATGAGCTGGGTGCTCATTAGAGCGTCACGTTGATAAGCAGCCACAATTTTGCTTGAGGAACATTAATGCTCGTCTGGTACTGAGAAACTAACTTTACCTCAAGCCGAGTTATGTCTGATGGAACTTACTTATGACATCTGAAGGTGATAATATAATTGTGAAAGTTTATAAATGTACAGATGAAAAAAAATGAAGGAGAACACAGATCTACAACCCCTCTCCCCCCATACTCTTATCTCTCAGCCAGCCCTGTTTGCTGTCTGTGTGGTGTTGTGGCCCATCCAGAGCACTCTGCCCATACTCATTGGTATTATAACTCTCCCAGCCCCTTGCTTCCCACAGCCCCCCAAGGGTTTTCTTTGTTTAAATTTGTGACCCCATCTTTCCTGAACCTCATGCTCCTCTGATGGCTTTGTAGTTCACTCAGCACCAGCTAGCAATGCAAGCATGGAGATCCCACAGGTCCCATGTGCCTTGTGTGCGCACCAACTGCTGTGTGAGACATATTCTTATTGTTTTTGGAGATGCTTCTGTTAAATACCTGAATGCTTTTAGAATCCAAAGTCAGAGCTAGGTGGCAGTGAGCAAGGAGTGCAGGTGTGTGAGGGTACCTGCCTCACACATGCCACAGACCAAGAGGGAGCCTATGGAGAAACCAAGGTGTAGAAAACATAATGTATCAGCGAGTTATATTCTTATTCTCATTTTTAAAATGGTGTAAACTTAAATCTAAGCAGCAGTGAAAGTGAGAGACAGAGCAATGAGGCACATGGCACAACCATTAAAAGCTGTTGTATTTTTCTATTTCTTATTTCTGGGGAAGCAGGGAGGAGTTGATAAATGCCACTGAAACCAACTTTTCTCTGTCTTTTTAGTAATATTTCTGGCATGTGCTGTTTGATCACTAAGGGACCAGCAGTGCTGCGCAGGTCACTGTCAAGATCTGGAGGCATCTGGAGACAGCTAGAGGTGGCATGGTGGGATTTGGGAGATCTCTGCAGTCCTGAAGAGCCAAATATCCAGTAAGGGCATGGGGGAGGGATAGAAAACAACAAACAATAAAGAGTCCACTCACTGCATAAGACCAAGCTGGGAGCTAGAGACTGTTCCCTGTACAGGCTACAAAACCCTCAGAGCGAGCAGGGAGTTTTGTTTTCACATATTATGTCCTTCACAGGAGCGCTCCTCAAATCCACGGTCTGATTTCCAGCTGTGGTTGCATTATTAAGTAAATAAGGACCATTGTCCGGGTGTTGGAAGCCAGTCATCCTAAGCAGAAAGAGATGAGACAAGCAAGGAGGGCAGAAATATTGAAGAGAAAAGGCTCATGGTAAAAACGCAGACAGCACTTAGAAAAATGGTTCTTTGAAACTAATGCTCCCTAACCCAGTTCCACCACCTGTCACGGGAATGCAGGCTGGATTTGAAAAAGGGTCTCAGAGGTCAGTGTTTTATCCATTAAGCTGTAACTGCCTAAACGGAGTATGCAGCCCCAGAGACAATTCAGCGCTCTGCCTGATTTGTATGCTGTTGGCACTGCAGGAGTTGGTTTCAGCAGAGCAAACAGCGCGATGACACTGCTCCTCTGATAACAGCCCGATCAGAAAGTTTGTGTGGAGAGCTCCTGTGAGAGCTGACTGCACGGGCTTTGGGTTTGGTGAGTTCTTCAGGGTGCAGAGAGAACTCACTGTGGATGTAAGAGCAAAGGGATGTTGGGGTATTTCTGAAACTCTCTGCATGCAGCTCTCCTTTTTGCAGTTTGTCGACTCGAGAGTGATTTTCAGTTCACTTTTTCAGTTTTTCTTTTTCTTTTTTTTTTTTTTCCAAAGTGTGGTGTCAGTTATGCAAAACAATAACTTTGTACATTTTGGTGCTGCTATAAGAGCAGTGTGCTATTGCGAAGAGCACATCTCAACATCACAGGCTGTATCACACTCCCACGCAATGGCTCAAGGGCTAAACTTTTATGTCGAACTTTGAGTGGGAGAGGTTATCTTCTGACAAGTCTGTCTGAAGCACTGACAAACAGGCAATGTGTTTTCAGCAGTAAAAAATACCAGAGAACTATAAATTTATACTTATGAAAAAAATGTGTGATTCCTGATATGAGGGAGAGGACGAGGCAGGGAACACAGGAGCTATAAGGAACTTTCGCCCTGATGGTCTGGCACTGTGTTTGCTGCCATTTATGAAGTGTGGATGTGAAGTCAAAGGAATTTATATGGTCTTGTTTACAGCTCAGCACCGCAGAGCAGCTGAGTCTTTTATTTCTCAAGGCTATTCAAAGTAATTTGATTTTTTTTATTATTCTACTTAAGGTTGACTTGAGGAACACTCATTTCATCCCTCTCCTTTTAAATTGCAATAGCTTTCCAGGTTGGCAGAAGGACTTTAAATTCCTCGTGTGCAATTTTGGAAATGCAACCGAAAATTGCTCTTCCTTACATCTTTGATTATTTTTTTTTCCTCAGCAGCTTTCCAGTTCTGATACATTTCACTCTGCTGGACACTGTAGCTTGGTAGAAATAAAGGATGCTGCTTCACCAAATCTTGGCATTTTACTAGAGCTGTTTCCTCTGGGCCTCAGAGGAAGGATCTGTGTTCACTACCTTAGAAGACGTAGATGTCTTCAAAGTAGGGTATGTGCACCCCAGGGGCTGCACAAGGCAATCCATGGGAATGGGAAGAAAAGAGAAAAGAAATGAGAACTTTAGTATATGAATGTAGTTTATAAATAAATATATCTTAGTAGTAGTGCGTGCTCAGAAGTTTTTTTTTAGTAATAGAGGCATGCAATTGAGTTTGGAGAACACTATTCTAGTGACATTTTAACTCGTTAGCTCTCGTTAGTAAGAACTGCGGAAGAATCTTTGTCAGCACTAATTTGTGAAAATTGTCCCAAACCATAGGAACTTCTTTTCACACAGGTAATTTCATGATGACTCGAAAGCCTGCAAGATTGAGGATGATCATTCTTCATGATCCAAATGCATCCTTTGTGATTATCTTTCCAACTTTTTTGCACCTTGAGGTTTTGTTGTTACAGAGGATTGCTTTAGTCAGACTTAACAAAATCAGCAACAGGGTACACAAAGCCAAAATGCTTAAATTTACTGCCTGAAGTGCTTTCATTAGAAGGTTAGTCCTGGATACTATTACATGTAAACATCCGCTGTGAGAAGTGATGTAAGGGTGGTTGTTAGGGGAAGCAGAGTACAAATCATGGGAGAGCAAGAATACTTCTGCCATTATTGGAAATAGTCTCTGATGTCCTCTTCAGCGTCTTGTACACTGCAAATAACGTGCAGCTTTGATTTAGAAAATAGCCATCTTGCAAAATCCCAAATGTTGCATGCAGAGGAATCTGGTGCACAAATGTATTCAGGGATCCTGTTTCAATTTTGGCACTCATCAAGTATTTTTATCTGCCAGGGAATGGGGACAAATCTTTGCCAAGAAATAATGGAAGGAGGGAAGGAGTTGGGAAGAGAGGAAGAAGGAAGGGGCTGCCAGGATAATTTTTGGTTTCGTCAAGCATTGTTAGTAGTTTTGGACAAAGGATTTGCTTACAGCATATCTCTGTCCACTAGCTCTCCTTGGGTTTATTTTTACTAAAAATAATCTGAAAATGGTTCTTACTGAGAAATTTAGAAAAAAACACTTAGCTGATTCCAGAGCAAAATATACAGGTACTTCGGTAGTGCCCACTTACATTGGTGTTGGTTTATGTCCACCTTAAAGAGGGCTACAAATGCTCAGGCCTGTAGTGTTCACTTTGTATCAAAATGAGGATAATTTGTCTAAATACATACCATGATGCAGTTTGGCAGACTGTTATTTGTGCCTAGGCATAATATATTGTTCTGCCAAGCTGAAGCACATCTGAAAGTGAGCCCACTTTCATTGCCCATTGATATCAGTGCAGGCATTGGATTGGCTTCAACAGTCTAGTATCATTTACCTTGTTTTAGTGCCTGACCTACGACACAGATGTTTGTGTTGCTGCTGAACTAACATGAGTTTTTCCATCAGCATCAGGAAGGATGGAGCAGGTTTCAAGTCATGAAGAGCTGTCTCAGCATCCTGCTGAATAAGTGATTGCTACAAGAGCCTCTGTAAGAGAAGAAAAAGGTAGAAGGAATATGGATGCTCTGCTGCCATGTGTGCCTGCTCTGCAGAACATTACATAGGAAAGAAAGATTTGGTGCTGCATGTGCCTTTTTCAGTCTTCACTTCCTTACATCTGTAAGACAATTGCTATTTGCAGCTGGCTCTATTGTAAGCAGCACAAATAGCAGAAACAAGCCTAGAAGGAAGGACAGGCGTTCTTCAGCATGGTGTTACTTCACCTGTAGTGCTTTTCTAAGCTCAGCAAACACCACCGGAGCACATCCTTCTTCCCTGAGCCCACCAGCTCCTGCAGCCGTGCCAGAGCACGGCACATGTGCTGTTTTTCCATGCCTTTTCTTCGCTCCTGTATCCCCTACGTCAGAAGATCTGTCCTTATCTTCACACCTCCTAGGCTGAATCTCATAAACCCATGTGCCTCTAAAACACTTCTGAAAGTGCTTCCATGGGGCTCGCACTCCTGGGCTGCCTCATAATGCACATATCATATCTGCTTGGTGGGACGTGGTGTTTGAGTTCCATGACTTAATGGGGATAGCACTGAATAGCAGAGAAAGTTGGTATGAGAAAGGAGCAAATGCAAATTTTGAGCGAAAAGCTGCTAATCTCTTTTTGAGACTATTGTAAAGTTGGTATTTTCTGCTTCAGGTTCTAAGCCCAGGAATTTATATGACTTCCCCAGGAATTAGGAGCTATGAAAAATAATGTATGCAGTTCACATGATCACTGATTAGGTCTGCTGAAACTGCTTGTAATAAATGATTTACTAAAGTGAAAGGAAAAGTGCAAGCTGAAAGTGAAAACATCTGCTTTGCTGCCAATTTTGGTAGATAGCATATGCCTGTTGACATAAATATGAGAATGTTTTCAGCTGACTCCTAGTAAGTTTACATCGACACTCAGACCACTGCTAGTGGCTTTTTAGATCAAGGCCATTGCTGTGCTTTAAAATAACGAAGTTACATAGAAAAGCTGGGTACACCTCTTGAAATCTGCAGGACAGAATGGGTTAAAATAGCCTGTGCTCTTTAATTCTCAGCTTCTGTTAGGAAAAGGCAGTGGGGAGATGCCTATGCTGCTGGCTGCGTGGGGATCACTGACGTGGAAGGGGTGAAGGACATGGTCCTCCACACCACTGGCATACATGACACAGCATGGAAATGTTTGTTTAATAAGGATTGTAAAATGTCCCAGGCACTCAAGACCCTTAAGTACTTTCTTATTTTAAGTAGAACTTTTTTCTGGCAAACTTTGATCGTGTTAGATAAATTTCCCATGATATCATAACGCTCCATTTGTTATAAATGTGCTGATTTGCGGATGTGCAATTAGCTGACTCGGGCAAAAAAAAGCACTATGGATATCCTGCGTATGAAGTGGCAGTTTATTTCTCTCCATATGGTCTATAACTTGTTCCATGCTGCTTAACGTGGGGTCTGGGCTCACTGCCCATGGCTCATCACAGTTTATAGAGAAGAAAATTGAAGGCAGCCACAGAGTTAATTCTTTCCAATACAGTCATGCCTTAATGCAATACCTAGGCTGTGCACATCAGGCCAAATAGGCGGTCCCCTTGCAAGCAGGTGAGTCCAGAGATCTCCCTCTTCAGAGCAGTGGGGAGAAGAGGAAATTATCTTAGAAAAAGGCACTGCGGGAATGAGTCAAGGTCTTCCCAGAAAAAAAAAATATGGCACCCTAAATCTGACATAACTTGGGCCCTTTAAAAGATTGGATAGTGTCTGTGGTTGTTTGTGTTTTGTTTATTCGGTTGTGGGTTCTGTCTTTGTTTTTTTCTTTTTCTTTCCCCGCCATACGTATATTCATCATTACTTGAATGGATCTTTGTCGGGGGTGAGGTCTTGTCCATTCTGAGTACATGGCAAAACTTCTTTGGACCTCAGTAGAGATGGGATTACATCCTAAATCAGTAGTCTGTAAAAGACTCTCATTCATTAAAAAAAACCCATTCAGTGCAATTGCATGCTAGCACCTTACCTCATTGCACACTTTTAACCCCTATAACACTGAAGAAGTATATTTTGCTTTCCTCTTTAGTATCTTCTGGTCCTTCAAAATAGAGATGGGTAGAAAATAGAGATGTTAGAGATCAACAGCATGTATTGACGCAAAGGGTTAAACTTTCTGAGGACAAGGCATTTTTTGTCTCATCAGCATGGTTAGCAGTTGCAAATCTCTGCATATGAGGAAGTGTCATACATTCGAGGACTATTAACAGCTGTGAAATTAGTTTTGCAAATCGGAGTATATAACTGCGTATTTTTATATGCTGCTATTTAGCATTTCTGCATATATTCATACAGTTTTCTTGTACTTGATGAAATTTGGGTGTGCAGTTTCAGTGTGAATTTCCAGATTTCTTAATCGTTAACTTATTAAATGAAATGGCATTGCCGTGTGCAAATTTTGACTTTTTTGCATTATAATAAGCTGCCTTTTTGGAGCAGCACTGAATTAAAAATGAGAGTTACATTTCTGAAAAGCTATTTGGAAGGTGTGAAATATATATTCATTAAGAAAAGATATTTTCTTCATGTCTGCCTACAAATGGCTTTTAGTTATAGTTCTATTTATGGATTATGACTCTAATAGGCTTTCTAGAATATACAGCCAAACCCAACACATTCTACAGTGCATCTTCTTTTCATTCTTAAAAGATCAGCTGGGTTTTGTGTTTGGACATGAGTCTGAGCTGAAGACTGAGAGTCTCCCCTTTGTGAGTTTGCACTGTAGCTCCAAGAACTGAAAATACTATTGTGCTATTGTGACATGCCAGTAATGTCCCATTTGGTAATGCAGCTCTCCAGAAGAAAGCAAATGCAGCACCTCGATGTCTTTGGAATATGAAAGCCAGCAGATGTGCTTCTCAAAAGCCTATGGGAATATTCACAAAGTTGCAGCTAAAGCCTCACTTCTGTGTTGAGGAATCCTGCTCTTCTCACCCAGATCCAACACATGACTGAAATAATCTGTTTACCCAGCATGCAGTCTTTCGTGAGGACTGGACAGAAACCAGCTACTGGGTCTTATTTTGTAATTTGTTCCAGGGTGCTGTTTCCTTCTAAGCACTCTCTAGTCCAAGGCATTTTAGCAATGCAGGCGAGTGATTAGAGGCACTTCTGCTGGAATGCATGCTGTAGTGCTTAATGAAATTAATTTGGCTTATGAGGGGGCACTGCAGGGCAGAGCTGAGTTTTGTCCTGCTCACTGTCACTGCTTCCTGGCATGACTTTGGAGGTGCTGCTGGGGTAGGAGCGGGTGGAGAGGGCTGGTTGTTTTCAGGTGCACTCAATTGTACCTATGGTCTGAAGAACCAAATCTTTGAATGTTGATTATGCTAGCTCAGGAGCTAGCAGATGTTACTGTATTGTGTGAAAGGAAAGTTATTTTTGCTTGGTTCAGCAGGAAACCTGTTCTGACAACTAAGTACTGTGTCCTTGCCAAAAATCAGTGACTATATCTATCCCAGACACATCAAAGAGAAATAAAAATGCTCCTCAGAGTTTTCCTTAGTCTGGCATCCTGCACTTGTCTGCCTAGAAGAATGGAGCCAGCATGGCCAGTCTGATCAATTGATTTAGCAGTTTGAGACCACAGTGATTTGGAGATGGACTTTTCAGGTTATGTCATAAAATCACAGCACGGCTGAGGTGGGCAGGGACCTCTGGGTCCATCTGGTCTGACCCCTGCTCAAGCAGGGACTCCCAGAGCAGGGTGCCCGAGGTCACATCCAGACAGCTTTGCCTCATGCAGCCAAAAATTCCGTTAGCCCTCTTAGCAGCACATTGCTGACTTGGTGTCCACCAGGACCCCCGGGCACTCTTCTGCAGAGCTGGGTGCCTCCCAGTACGTGCTGGTGATTCTTCCCCGCATGCAGGACTCCGCACTTCTCCCTCTTGGACTTCTTTTCTAAGACATGCAGTTGAGATTGTTTGTGAAAACAGTACTTGACAGTAATAGTCTAAGCAATGAATGAGCTGTGCAGAGGAAGTGCCACTTGACTCCAAGTAAAGCCAAATTTTAAAGTAGTGAAAAGCGGGATGTATGAATGAGACGGGGCGTTGCTCAACAAACAGCCAGATCTCAAAGGAGAAAGGCATAGTACTAGGTAAATGGCAGCCAAATTGAAGTATCGGGAAAGTGATAATAAAATATTTTGTTAAGCAGAAAAAGACATTAAAAAACAATGACAACAACAAAACAAGCAGGAAAAAAATATATGAAAAAAGCTTTACTTGTATGTTAGAGAACGCTTTCTTGTTCCATTGCAACATTCCCAAATCAGCTGAAAACTAAACTGTTCTCCTTGGTGCTCAGCAGGTGCTGAGCCTCACAGCCCTCAGTGTTGGCTCCTGGAGGAACAAAGGCCCAAAGTCCCTCACAGCTGCCCCTGCCTTCCAGCTCGTCTTCCAAAGCTCTGCAGTCTGTGGCGTGCTAAGGAGCCTAGGCTGCCATGTCAGACCTGCACTCTCCCCATCAGTGGGCACGCGGGCAAAGGGACCCAAGTAGTTGAGAAAAAGAGGGTTTTGTGCAATGGTCTAGATTGGGGAGGTCATTCTTATGCATTGCACTTTCGGGAATTGGGTTCAAGTTAGGTAACATGTTCCTTCCCTGTTTGTGTAACCTTCCCAGTTTGTGTAATGCTTCAGTGACACACAGCTGGCTGTGAGCCATCTGTCCCCCCTCACGCTGACCTGCATTGCACTGATGACAGCATGTCTAATATCATCACAGGAGAATTATTTTCTTGAGCAGTGTATGTTAAAAAAATGAAGTTGAGGTAAAGGACAGTGTGATCCTTTTCTGAATGGTAATAACCAACTTCAGTTATGGCTGAAGAATTATTTTTTTCCTCTTGGTATCTTCTGGCTTGTCTGTATTTCCTTTCTTTTCTGCATGGATCTGTGGGCAGAGTTGCTTGTGATGGCCTGGACTAAGGAGGAGCAGTTGGGAGCCCAGAATACCCAGTGTTTTCCTTCTGCAGTTGTTTGCGTTTTTTATTTGCACTGTGTGTTTGTGCAGTCACAGATAGCAGCTGACGCATTTACACACATTAGAAGAATGTATGAGCACACTGGCAAAAAGCAGAAGGCAAAATCATGGGGAAATGGGGGGAAAACCCTAGCGTTTTCTTATTTGCAGCAAGAACGTAGCAGGGCCCATATAGTTCTCCCTGCTGTTTGCCTTGCACTAGTTCTCCCTCTGCTGTTATCGGGTCATGCCAGAACACACTCATATCCTAAAGCCAAGCTGGAAGACTGGGGAGCATTTGCTGGGTATCCACGTTTACTGCTTTGCCAAAGCAAGGAGTGAGGAGAAAAAGGAAGCCAGGAAGAAGGATGTGCCTCAAAGTTCTGCCCATCAAAATTGCTGCAGCTTTAACTCAGGAGAGGTAGCACTAAAGTATCAACTTGCAGGAGGGCACACAGTGCTTACGTACCCCTTGGAGCAAACTTGTTCTTATTTCTAATGTTGGAGACTTCCCCAACATTTGAAGATTTCTTCTTCTGTAGGGTAATTTATTGGTTAGCCCATGCCAATTCCAGCTGGCAGAGAGGATCAGGATGGCAACCAGGGGGCCCTGGGCTTGGTTCTGTACCATGCCCCCATCCCTGCTGTAAATGGATAACAGCAATTTGTCTGGGTCTTCGGTTTGTTTGCTCTTTTTCTTTTTCTTGGAGAGCGAACCTGTGCCTTGAGAAAATAATGAAGTGTTTTTAATTGCCTTGCCACCAATGAGGGAAGGATGGTGCATCTAATCTTAATCTCTATTGTTTGGACTTCTGTTCAATAAATCAGCTGAAAGAAATAATAATTTTTTTTTCTTTAAAGTCCCTTCCCTGCCCCTGCCAAGCAAGCATTACTTCCTGCCTGCCCTTTTGCTCTCTTGGTAACACTTCCCTTTCCTGTTTTCGTAATGAGACTTCACATAGACTCAGGTTGTCTTCCTGCCAAATCTGTGTTCAGCTGTGTAATCTGGTGAAATACCCTATCTGGGTGTATAAACACACGTGCCAGATTTGAGCATCTGTTCCTCCAGGAATACCTGACCAGGTCTTCCTCAATGGCGGGCACGTAAGTATCTGGGCACTGTGCTTTGAATGACAGCAAGCGTACTGTCAGGGTTAGTGGGGCCGGATGGGAAGTGTGTGTCGTTGGAGATGCAGGAGGTCTGCATTGTGGTTATAGCCTTGCAGAGTAACTTATAATTTTATACAGCGGTAATTATGTTCATACAGCAATGCTACGTATATATGTAGCTGCTGGCAATGAGGGAGAGGCTTGATCAGTCGAGCTGCTCTCAGTCCCAGTGTGATGCCGGTGGCTCCAGAGGAGTTTTCACAGGTTTATTTGCATTTCTTTGGAGACTGAAGAGAAACCAAAGCTACACAATGCCAACTTCAGTGAAATACCTGTGTGTTGATTTGCTGTATGTACTCACGAGTCTGCCACTCCTGATTATTCATTACAATTATCATCTTTAAAAGCCTTTATTTAATGGTCCTACTGCAATATGCATTTGGCTGGCCGGTACGTGCGAGTTTCAGTCATGGGTTTTCACTTGCCAGTTTAGTCTTGGGTTTTGCATGATGTGTATTTTACAAGATTAGTTACTTCTTCTTTTTATTTCTGTAATTTAATGGTGAAGGGAAATGGTTTATATTAAGAGCAACCTGATCTAGTAAAGTTGGTTTTTTTTTCTTACTGTTTTTGTCTGAGTGTGTGTTTCAGATTAATTGGGTTCATTGTCTCTCCCCAGGGCATCCACTTGATCTTTACTTTTAGGAACATCTAAACATTTACTTGATATTTATTTTTAGGAACTGCCAAAGTTTATCTTCAAGGTGGCACGCAAAATTAGAGAGTGAACCACACTTCATTGCAGAAAGCGATGTGTGAATTCAAGCTTTAATGGAGCAGTGGGGTTTCTCTGTTAGAACACAGCAATGCCCCTGCCCTGTCGGAGTAGGCAGGTGTTGAAGGGTATGTTGGCCACAGCGCTGGGTATTGGGCTGCCTGGCAGTGCTGAGACTTCTCTCAATCACTACATTTCCGCTGTGAAGTGCCTTTTGCACAGCAGTTATTTTAAAACTTTTTAAAGTGTTGAGATATCGATGACTGGAGTTCCCCTTAGAATCATTATGTACCTTATGGTTCAGCGTGCAAAACATACCAGAAAAGTTAGGGATTAAAATTAACACCACCACATGACATCAAAATCTCAACACTATAAACGAAACAGATGTGCCAGCTTACAAGGGCACAAAGCTTCAGCCAGCCCGCCAGCCCTACATCTACCCCAATTGGCAGATCTGTTGTTTAAGTGTGACAGTGGGCACTGAGAGGTCATGGTTTTGCGTGGACTTCTGCAGGACCAAGCTGCTGTGCTGACAGGCCCATGTGAAGCACCCCTTCCACTGCATTATTTTTCTGCATTCATTATTTATTTTTTGTATTTCTACTTATTATATCTCCCATCATCAAGAACACCGAGGGGTGATAGACAGCATAGCAGTTTCTCTGGTCATGCCGGGGTTGCATGGGTGTTTCCAGGTTTAGCAGCTCATCTCCCAAAGCCCTGGCCTTGCATGAGATCTGAGTGCCTCATAAGCTGGGTTTTGGTTTCCATCTTAAGTGCCTGCAGTGATTGTCGGCAGCAGTCATTGCACATGGTGATTCCCACTGGGTATACCAGTACAGAAAAGGAGAACTTCAAATGAATGTCTCATTGCTAGTAGAAAAATACTCCTCCTTGTGGAAGCAAATTGGTGTTCATCTTACTCTTGTTTATTCTGTAGGTACCAGTATTTCAATTTTCTTCTCTGTAAAATATATATTTATCTTGGAGACATGCCATGACTTTATTTAACTGTCTTTTTGAGATCTGCTTGTGAGGGAGACTTTGTATATGCATGATTTTCTTGCAGTTATTTAATATAATGATCTGCATGTCACTGAGAATCAGAAGCACTTCTGTGTGTGAAGTCCCTCTGGGTTTGTGCTGTCCTTCAGTTTGATGAGTGGCTAAGTGCTCCTGCTTCACTACGAACTTTGGTGTTCTGGGACAAGGGTAGGATGAATGATGGTGACATAGGATGTTCTGTGCATTTGCTCACAGAGGGAAGTAGACTTTGAAAAAGGAGGTCTATAATAGAGTCAGAATGGGACTGACATTGCATTACAAAAATGAGGCTGCCAGCAAGAAATGGAGTCATGAGCAAAGCCAGCAGTGAATCTCCGCTGGGAAGGCCGAGAGCCACTGCACCATGGCGCATTCTGCCTGCTAGGAGCTCAGATCTCAGGTATGGTGAATATGAGCCTGGGTGATCTGACTGGTGCTCAAAGGGTCTCCTGTTTTTTTTGTTGTCTTCTAAATCCCATCACTAAACAGAAACGTCCACCTATTCTTTTTGCAGAGGGAACTGGTGAAGCAGCTTCCCTGCTTCCAAACCATTATTTTGTTTGTTTCAGTAAAACTGACTAAAGTCTTCTCAGCAAATTAGGCCACTGGAGTTTGCAGCACACTTTAAGTGCTGCAGGACCACGAATTGTAGCTTTGCTAATTCTGAGGTTAGCACAGATATGTATCACACAGACCACATGTCTACGTATACAGGATTTTTATTTATGTTATCTGTTTTAAAGGTAACATTGAGATATTTCTGTCATCTTCTTAATTCAGCATCTGTTTCTCGCACGTCAGGTTTAACCACACAGCTTTCTGTGGACAGACTCAGTGGAGAAGTGGAGCGAGATGTGTTAAATGGCTTGTGAGTCACCTCTCACATTCTGGGTGCTGGGGGTTAGTTCCCAGGTAGGACAAGACTTGTGCAAAGCCATATGAACAATTACAGGTGGTCAGATCAGTCCAAAGTAATTTGAAATGATCAGTTATTTAAATGAGAAAGGTTGGATGTAAACGGATGGGAAATGGAAATGAAGAATAAGGTAAATGTTTGCAAAAGTTGCTGTTTGCATTTGCTAAGAGTACCAGAAGACAGCTTGGTTGAAAGGGAGAGAACTGAAAGCAGCTTGAAACATGATGGGTTGATAATAGGTTCCTTGATTTCTACTAGGGAACTCACAGTTGATTTCAGGTCAATTTCTGCCCCAGTGCAGCATGGCCTCTCATGTTTTTCTTAGTTTGAGATGGGAGAGACAAGCCTTGGAGAGCCTTCAAGGCCCCTATTGAAGGCTTGCTGTCCATCATCATGGTATACTCCCTTTTTTCAGTTTATGCTCTATGGTGGCTCTTTTGTGGTTCCGTTCTGAGCTTTTTTCTTTCATATTTGGATAGCCCGCTGGCCTAGGCAAAGTGAAGACGTTTCCCCTGTCCGTGTCTCCCCTAATCACAACTTCCACAGTTATTTCTGTTATTTCGTTCCCTGTCATTTTTCTTCCTTCTGTTTAATTACCTGGCAGTCAGCCAGGTTAGTCAAGGAGCTCCATTAAGGATAATTTACAATAATGTGGTAATACACAAAAAAATGCATATATTTTCCTTAGGGCTCCCATTATTACCTTATCAATACTCCTTTGTAGCTCTTTTTTGGCTATAAATCCTTGTTAATCATAGATTTACTAAACCCAGGAAGAAGAGGGGTGCATTTTTCAATTTCTGTACAGATGGAAGAGGAGAAACAATTTGTGGATGAAGCCACCTTCATTGCAGCACTGGCTGAAAGTGTAGCTTCTTTGCTACCCCTTACTGCCCTCCAAGTGTGGTTAGTCTCTGTACCTTGGATGATACGTTATAGCTGGAAGTGACTCATTTAGGGATGAAAGTGTTGCTGATACTACAGCTAGTAAAATGAGGAGGATGCTGCAGATCTGCATTGTCAGTCCAAGCATGCCGTACATGACATGCAGTTTTACCCTTTTAACACATAATTGCCTGTGGTGGAAACACAGGTGGACAAGTCTTCTTGTTTGTTGATGTAACATAAAAAATCAATAGGAGAACTTGTAATATTTGGAATGGTATGTGGAATATGATGAATCTTTTCCAAGACTTACTCATTTATTCAGTAACGTGTGTGTGTATTCTTAGGAAAATAAGGCACTTTCTAGACAGTGTATAAATGCTGATGTCTGCTAAACTTTTCTCCCATAGAAAGAATTTGACTATGTACAATAGTACAACTAAAACCTCAATTATTACCTGTTGTATGTAGTTGACATAAGTATCAAATGAGTATGGTCACAAAAATAACAGATTTTTTATTGCTGGAGCCTTGTGAAACCAGTGTAGCTTCGTCCATATTTAAAATAATGCAATCCACAGAGAGCAATAGAAAGGTTCTAGCTGACCTTTATAAGAAGACATTTCTGGACATTTTCTGGATGGTTTTCAGGGAAGCCCCTTAAAGCATCAGTAGAACAGTTGTGCTTTTTGTGGTTAGGATGAGACTTCAGGTATAAAAAGTTACACCTTCATTGAGGGTGATATAGCAACCCAGCAATGCATCCCTGGAGGCGTTTTAGGTTTTGAAGGACTGATGAATTGTTTTGCAGGAAAGGATTCCCCTTGTGCTGTACTTGTTTTCTGTTCCTTTCCGTTATTTCACTGGAGGCCAGATAACAGGTTTAATCCTGTTTCCATTTAAATGAATGATGAAAAACTTGCTTGACTGCAGGGAGGGCAGGAATTGAGCTTGATGTTGCTTTATGTTACAGTAACAATTGGCTGTCATGCATTAAATATTGCTCCTGGGGCCTACATCTGTATTTGTGTCATGGGTTTGTAGAAGGTGTTTTTGCTGCAGTTCTTAATGGCAGCAAACTCTGAAGGCAAAGTTGCTTTATGCATTGGAATCTGGATATGCCATGATGAGCAATGCCACAATAAGGCCTTCATGTCTGCATATTTTCTTTGTGGTAAGTATGGGTCAGTCAGTTAAGTAAGTTTGACTCATTAAGGAGCCCATGGCAATTGTGGGTTCCAAAGTTCATCTCACATGCAAGCACTGTGCAAGCAGTCCATACTTGCTGTGGTGAAACCAATGCCATGTTCTTGCTCCCTTTGGTACAGGCTTGTAGCACCAGCAAGGCTTGAAGAGTAGGAACTGGTGTCACGCCAGCTAAGAGTTCCTCTCCAGGGATGGATTTTTTGGGAGCCCACAGGCTCTCTGGACAGCTGAAGCTCCATGGGCTCTGGAGCTGGAGGTGCCACAAACCACCCTGTAGCAGGGACAGGTGGGAACCATCCAGCCATAGCACCGCATTGTATATTATTCTTAGCCATTCCATTTCCACGTGGCAAAGATAATGCAGTGTTCTTGCTTTTTTACTAGTGCATTGCTCTGTCTTCCTCTACGTCCGTGGAACCAAAGCAGTGTGACAGTCCCTCCTCCTGCCAACCTGAGACTCTTGCTCCAGTTGGAGGATTAGACAGGCTGGAGCAAGATCAAATCCCTCACCTGTTAGTGTCAGATGCATGAGGAAGCTGCCACAGGACATTAGCTTACCTTAAAAAAAAGTGGTGTTGAGGTGTTTGCTGGGTAAGTACATCAGTGAATGTGCAGGTCTTCTCCGGGTATCCTCCCACACAGCTGAGCATCAGCAGCTGATGGATGAGCTTGTTCTTATGATTCTAATTAATCTAAATAAAATGTTCAGTCTTTCTGATCTGAATGTTTTACAGACTGATGTTTCCATGTTATGTAATAAAAATACACTTTGTTCTGAATTGTCATAGAATCATAGAATATCCTGAGTTGGAAGGGACCTCCAAGCATTATCAACTCCTACTCCTGGTTTCTTACCTTGGTCTTCATGGAAATGTCTGCCAGCATCATTGCTCCCTCTGTAAACCCTGTGAAGAGTTTTCAGAGTCTTGCCCACAGCACAAAGGAGGTCAATGGACTACTCAGACACTGTGTGAAGTGACTAACACAAGGAGCCAAACGTCAATAGGCTTTAATTCACAGAAATCACATCTGCCTTGGAAATCTTTTTGAGACCTATGGATAAGAAAAGACTGAAAATTGCTGCTGTAATTTACCCAGATCCTCTTCATACCTAGAGTGATATGTTCCCTTTCATTAAAGTGATGGCAGTGATGGGGTTGAGTGGGGCTGCGTTTGCCACAATTGGCGTAGTTTATAAGTGGTGTCACTGGGTGCAGTGGCAGGGCAGTGATATGGCTCAGCACCAGCCAAGAGCTTCTCCTGTATTTGTTCGTTTGAAAGTGAGGCATTGCTGAGAGAAAATCAAGCCAAAGAAGTGAATGTAGGAAGGGAAAAAAAGATTTTTGTGCAAAGTGGATTATCATTTGGTATCGAATTGCTGAAAATTATTTAATATGGCTTGGGCTGAGAAAAGGAGGTTTGTATAAATACATGTAGATCTGAAGTTAATAGGGTGGCCATGAACTTAAAACTTTTGCGGGACCTAAATCCTAAGAGTTTGATTTAGGCCTAATGTGTACTTGTTGAAAAACCCTCTTATGCTCAAAGATCTCAGCTCTCAAAAATTTGGAGGGCTCATTTTTACTTTGTGTAACTTTAATTTCCTCCACTATAAGAAAAGTGGCTGGGATTTCAGAAGACCAGGAGTCAAAATCCCACTGCCATTCCAAAAATGTTGCAAATAGTGGCCGTATAGTGCATCGACCCGTATTGAGTTGTCACTTCAGCAGTACTTGCAGTGGAATTTCTTTCACATGGAAAGTGTGTTTTAGCATCAATATTTGTATTAGTCACTAATGCACAAGCAATAGGTAAAGAAATGATGAATTTCTGTGAGGCTACAGAACAAAAATAGCTATCTATTAGAACTCTATGAAATAATAGTTATCTACTGTAACACTGAAATACAAAAATCTATGCAGTTCCATCCCCATTTTCATTGCTATTAAAGTGAAGGAGAAAAGAGTTCCTATGCATTTTGCACTGCATATTCTGGGATGTGTCAGTGCGTCACCAGGTCTGAGCGTTAGGCGTCAGCTGGATTAACGTAATTGATTTCTTCAGTTTACCTAACGTGGCTTTTGGTTCAAGGTCTGCTTGCTT